>JAQFYJ010000392.1:0-13798 GCA_034694685.1 Isotoma anglicana | reverse complement strand
AAAAACCCTTCACAGATTAAATTTCAAAAGGACGCAATAACAGCTACCTATAATAATACTGAACCTGAGACGTTTAAGTAAATTTCCGTAAGCCTGAATTAGAAGTAACCCCCCCTAACGAATATATCCCCTTCCTTTGGTCAATACATTATGCAATAAATGCCCCCACCCCCTCCCGGAATAAAAGGCCTCCATAATAGTTAGTCACAAATTCGGATTTTTAAAGGTTTTATGTTTGTACTAATAAACCATAGCTTGTAACCATAACTAAAACTTGCAGCGAAAGCTACAAGTTTCAATTGTGTTTGATTTGAATACTTTCAAACAGTACAACATTTTAAGACGATATTTCGAATTTCTGTCACATCCTGTTTTGACCAACTTTTCAATACCTATCAAAATATGTAAAACTTGAAATTTGACCTTTGATCTAGTTTTGTGACCTTAAATGTCATCAACCAAATATATAAAGTTTGAAATTTGACCTTTGACCTCAATTTGTGACCTGAACTTGTTGGACCAGTTATAACAGTTGAATTTCTTACGTTTCGTAGATATGAAGTCATATATCTCATGATTTTTATGAATGTTGCGCTTATAAGCGCGACCAGTGCGCTTTGTCGCAACGCGCTGATTTTGCATACCAAAAGTCTTTAAAAAATACGAATTCCAACACCGCAAACCGCATGTCAATACGTCAATCCTTTCAAAAGTTACGGACGTGACGGATGGACAGAAAGGACATTCCTATAAAGTAGCTTTCGCTAGTTAATAATGGTTCTTACGTTAAGTTCAAACTAGTGCAGAACATTTACATCACAAGTTCCTTTTTCATTGTAAAATAGTTTAAATCAACTGAATAAATAGTAAATCTTATCAATCGTACCCGCTTTTTGCATTTTCATAATAAATATGCCCCAAAATAAAGCCCCACGCTTTTTAGTTGTTTGAAATAATTTGGGGTTCGTATTCACGTTTTCTGTGGTAAGTGATATGTAAAAAGTATACAATATTATTTATGATTTATTATACGAACCACGTAGACTTTTCAAAGAAACGTTACAGATTCAAAAAACCTTAACCTATGAATAAAAAATAAGGAAGTAGTAACCTAAAAAATAGTTTAACAATAGAATTACAACGGACACACATTAGTTAAACAGGGATGTAGTAGATTATTCCAAATCTTGTACAAGTTACAAGCACAATCGTCTTTAAAGAGAGACTTATAAATTGCTAACAGAATTTTGTTATCAGAAACTTTAATTCTGCTCATCAAGGAGAAAACAGCCTTACGTCTAACAAATGTAAGATTACCTAAACGCTCAGTAGCAAATGCTGTTGATGCACTACAATATCTTGGTAGGCCAAAGATTATTCTGAGCGTGTCATTATAAGCTATCATAAGATGATCATAATATTCGAAACAAAGATGTGGTTGTTTTTAATTTTAACAAAACTATTAAAAAAGTGTCTTAAAAGTGCCTATAAAAGAGGCTTTGAATCCTATTTGTAATAACTTTTGCATTTTCAAGGAATATGAAGTACTTTAATAAATTCTGAAAAGTGGGGGCCTAAACAAACATTAAATTTGTAACAGTTTTATATAAAGAGCATGGAGTACTTTTGTCATTGCAATATTTGGACTTGCTTAGTAATAAATCTTCATATTTAAGACAGTTTGTTCAGCATCTCAGATTTAATTCTTTTAGCACATGAAATGCTAGCACACCCAAAGCAAAAACTTCTTGTGATGTCCTGATGTCCATAATTTAAACATAATTCATATATTCAGAAGACGAATTCAACCGATAATCGTACGGTTCGGCAACTGCCAACATTGTTTTTCAAACTCATGACGTTTTCCATTTTTTGGAATAAGATTTTTACTTATAGAGTATAATTACAACCACCCATTACTTTCATGCTGCTAACAAACTAACCACTGTTTGTAAGTTATACTTACCAGTTACCAATTCATGCTCCATAACATCAGTTCAAATAAAAATAATCTTTACATTCAATGACTAAACAATTGATTGTCCATTCAACTGAATTAAAAGGTTATGCAGCTTTAGCTGACAAAAAATTTGAAATCAAAGCTGTACGTCATTTCCAATTTTACGAACTCAACATAACGGTTTTTTTGAAATTGAAAACAAGAAAATTATATACAAGTTGGAACTTGCTCGCTATTAACGAATTAAACTAATTCTGAATATACGACAATTGATTATATCAGAATTTTGATGGTTCGATTGAATCTTCTGCAATACACAATATAAATGTAACGCAACGAACTTTAATATAAATATTATGGTAATTTATTGATATCATCTTCAGTTTAATTCAGCTGCTTTTCATACATTTTGAACTTCAAAAACAGCCATTCCATTTCTTTGTCTCACAAAGCGCTGGCTTGTATCTACCTTGAAGAAAGTACCAACCTAAAAAAGGGTTGTTTTGTTTCAGTTAAATTCACCCATTTCACCCTGCAACACTACCATTCTGAATCTGAATCGAATCCAAAAGAGAGGGGGTGGAAATTCGGCAATAGAAGAACACAAAATACATAGACTCGCCGGTTTATCTTTCCCTTTCGAGTATTTGTAGTTGGTATTGGTATTGCATTGTAGGTATAAATATGAAAAACGGAAGAAAAGGAAGCCCAAGTCATGGATTTATTATTTTTTACTTCCCTTCCTTCCTTATTCCTTACTTATAATAATACCCTAGCCTCAAATCCAATCCGACCCTAGCCAAGCCCTTGTGCTTCTTGCATTGCATCGCATAGAAAATAGTATTCGGCCGGATGGGTGCATCTCCCCATCGTCATATAGTTTCTGCATAATATGCCTTTGGATGGAATACCTTAAACAAACTGTAGAAAATAAAAAGCAAAGTGGAACCACCAAGTCCATCCATATCCGCTGCAGTGCATAAGGCATAATAATAAAACCCTTTTATGAAATAGTCCTTTTGGTTGTGCATTCGGTTCCCTTTCCTTTCCTATCCTATTCCTACTCCTTTAGGATGAAAGTTGAAATGGATTGGATGTGGTCTGAGTTTGCTTGTAACGAGTTAAACTCGTATTTTTACTGTGGAAAAGAGAGCCCACTACAATATTTAAAGTTGGACTCGGCTCGAGCCAGTCAAGGAAAGTAGAAAAGTAAAAACTGCTTCCTTACCCACCAAAACTACTTATGGACAGTCAACAGTGCACAAATCTCATACTAAATACTACATACGGGCTAAACGGGCTTATTTCATAAACTCTGTTATCTCTTGTGCTACTCCTGCCTATGTATGCAATTGGTATTGTGGTGGTCTTGGTCTCTTTCACTCTTCTCTTCTACCAGTTTTTGGGGATTTTTGGATGACTGAGAACGAGGATACGATACGGTTGGATTTTATGTGAATTTTGGAACTCCGTTCTCCGTTTAGACAAAAAATCATTCTTCTAGAGCTAGTAGAAGGGAAGAAAAAGGTTGAGTATTGTGGATTATGGATTAAGCATAGAAAGGGAAGCACTTCTTGGTGTTTGGGAATAAAAATGATATGAAAAAAGACAGCAGGCAGATGAGCATTCATTTATTTATTTTAAAGTTAGAACAGCAGATATAATAATAATATGTAAAAGTCATAAGTGCATAAAGTTGGCGTAATATAAACATAATAATATAGGTTGTAGTTGATTGCGAGTGGTCGAGTGTGTTGTGTGTGGTGCGAGCGAGTCAACATTCTGGTATAATAACAACAAAAAAGGCAGAGCCGAGAATAGTTAAAAAAATTTAATTGTACAATATGAAATGAATCATAAGATTAAGGGAAAGAAACATTTCAGTGTGTACTCTAGTTTATCTTTGTGCTGCTTTGTGGAAAGTCAATTAAGTGACACAAATCACAAAAGGTTAAATTATGATTTAAAATTACTGGAAGAGTGAAGAAGAACAGACACATTGACACATTACAGATTCCCAACCACTACCCCAACCCCATCCTGACTCGTGACTTGACATTTCAGAGGGAGGGGAAAATCACACCTCAAGAAAAGTCCTTTGTTTTTCCGAACCTACCACAACCCACCCTGTCACCTGTGCACTGTTGACTGTCGTGCTGTGCACCCTTTTAAATTCAAGGACCGGATGTGATATAATGTTAAATGTTGTGCATTTCAAAAATTTAGACTGCAGAATCTATGATCTATATAAGCAATAAGATTATGAAGAAAACCGCTTTTGTAATTTTCAATTCGAACGTATGGACCAGAATGTTACGTTGTAGACCTTCACCTTTGACCTTAAGCAACTGCTCTCGGATGGTGTGTGGAAAACAATGAATGAGCTGCAGTTGATTGAAATAAGTTATAACGTTTCTATGAAAAACTAATCAAACAGATATATTGATTGCAAATATGATATCTGGCAGAACTTGTGAGAAGTCAACATACTGCAGACTAAAAATCAAGATATAAAACTATCCTGTCAAAAATATCTGTATTTAATGCGGCTAAATTATATGAAGTAGTTCGGTTTCCAACGTCTCGATTAGATATTCAAATTCAAATCATTTAACAAGTACTTCTAACAATTAATAATAGCCGGTTACTTGATTAAAAATCGGACTGTCATCTGTGACGCACAACCAAGCTTTAAATTTACTATTTTGTATGTTTTAACTATAGCGTAAGCTAAATATTAAGCTTAATAGATATGTGCTATGACTATTCTGGATTTAATAATGTTTTTATCTTGTGCGTGATGTGTAGCCAGTAATCTCAAAGAAATTAACTAAAACTCTGCTGTCATTTGTCATGTATGGTGGTGGACCTTACTTGTGGTTGTATAATTTCTAGCATTTATTAATTATTAGCATTTGACTAGGTACTTTTTACTCTGTGAAATAAGTTAGCGAATATAAAAATATTCATTATTATCGTTAAAACCGCAATCCTGTACTTCCTTTAATTAAACTTAAAATATAATAATACGACGGAAATTTCCTCTTTTTACTCTGTCAATTGTCGTCACTCCACAAGTTGGCAAATAGGAATTTTATTCCAGCCGAGCCTTATAGTCTCTTATAGTGATTTTTTATAATTAAATGACATTAGGAATAGTCGCAGCAGAGAACGATACTATTAGCTCATTTAGAATTTAGTTGTAACATTCTATGCAATGTGTAGTATTTTAGTGGTGAGAGGTTTTAGACGATTTTTCCTTGGAATGTTTTTCGACAGTTAAGTCTCATTGTGTACTTTTACCTAGTCTAGCCCATTAAAACGCTATTAACCATCAATTGGTTATTGATAAGTAAACAATTGTATGAAATCTCAGTACGTGACAGTGACAACTGGTTTAAAAGTTTAGTGTCCTGAGTACTGAAGCTAGACATGAATTCTAATTAAAGAATTATAAGCCTCATGTGGAAAAGAAGAAGTAGTTGATCTTGTAAATAAATGTAAACTATCAAATTAACAAATTTCTAGGTTGGTAGTTGTACCTTTGGCAAATAATGTGTACATAACGCTCAAAAAATGTATGTGCTCTTTTCAGTAATAGATTTATTTAATGTGCTCACTTTTAACTCAACGACATCACATTGTCAGTGATATACAAATAAGATTAATGGTCAGCTTATCATCGATGTTAACTAGCTTACGTATTGCAGTATTGTATGAACTCAAGTAAACCATAAGTCTTCTTATTGACCGTGACTGAAGAGAATCTATCATGCAAGCAACCGTTCCATTATTAACTTGGAGACAAGGGATAAGCCCTCTTATCGCAATTTTGTTCTTCTGCCTCATCCGAATATCACGTAAGGCTTAAAACAATTTTCTTTAGTTTGAAATTTTCATAGCCAATGTTTAACAATTGAGAAGGCTTTACATTGTTGAATTTTTTGTCCCTAAAGACTGCGAAGATGTGAGGCTTAAGGTGGTCACTGATGGGACAGACTTGCTTGGGGAAGCCAGAAATCTCACCTGTCGCACAAATGATACCACAGTTATTTCCCTTTGGTGGAGTAATGAACTTAACGAAACTTTAGAAAAACCCTCCGAAAGTCAAAGTTCTTATCATGAAACCACATATTCGATTCAAAATCTGTCACTTGCTGATTTTGGTCGGTACTACTGTAATGCCAAGTTAGAAACTAATGAAGTGCTCAACTCTTCTTACGACCTTTCATTCAATGGTACGAACGTACATGTTTAATTTTAAGAAATGGAAATAACATGAAGCTGTCTTTTATTGTGAAGTGCTTTTAAAAATTACAGTCAAAACTGATGTATCCTTGAAACCAGAACATTTTGTAAAAGAAGGGGAGAATACAAATATTACATGTTCAGTCAAGGGTTATCCTAGTCCTAGTGTTATTCATTGGAGTTTAAACAACCCTTATCTTGCAATCACAAATTCATCGAAGTATCTTGTCACAGAAAAACGATCCAATCCTGGTGAAATTTCCTCGACACTTTTCATTCAGAATGCCACACCAAAACTAAATGGAACATACACATGTCGTACAGCTGATGGAAAGAAAGAAACTTATCTCGTGGTCAGAAGTATGTTTTTAAAACATTTAGAAACGTTATTAAAGAATAATTTTCTTTTGCAATCTACTAGTTATATAAATAAATAACAGTGGATGGATATTTAACTTAACTTTTGGTAAATTCTTTTTCTCGTTTCAGGTAAGCCAACGGTTAAGATTGTTCTAATCAAGGCTGTCGGAAAGTCACAAATATATGCCAATTGGACTGTTGTTGATGGGAATTCCAAAGTTACTAAAATAAATATAGAGGTAACACCACATTACATACCTACCTTAATATTAAGCCTAAAATAAACCTTTATGTACATATAACTGAACTTGGCAAGTAGTTGGTCATTTTCAGGTCTTTACCGTCAGTATTTTAATGTACGAACTCATTCTGCTGATGCTAAAAGGTGTAAACACTTATATTTTCTTGTAGTATTTTGACAATAACAATGGCACAAAAAGAGTAGAATCAGTGGACCCTACTCAGTCGCATCATCTATTGAAAAATCTTTCCCCAGAATCGAAATATAGCAAGTTTTCAATTATTGCCGAAAATGATGTTGACAAAAGTAAAGATACTTGGAACGAAGAAATAATGACCCTCCGAGAAGGTATATGCGAATTAAAAAACTTTTTATGAGTAATTTTGAATCTTGCTTTAGAATTTTCAATATAATTGACCACTTTTAATATTAAATGTTCTGATTTTGAATATTAGATCCGACTTTTGTACCGACGCTGTATATGAAAGGAGCTACTTCGGACAGTGTTACTGTGGGTTGGAATTCGCATCAAAACATAACAGAGTATTACAACTTTTACAATGTAACAGTGCGAAACGGAACCGAAGTTCTAAAGACTATTAAGGCCTTTGAAAACCCTTTCATGGTTGACAAACTGAAATCTGGAACTGAATATTTTTTTCAAGTATAGCATAAAGATTACTTAATACTTTAAGTTAACGAAAGTAGGTAGTTATAAATTAGTGAAGTGTTTTCTATTTTTGAAAAAATTGTAGGTCCAAGCATGCTCAAGCTATACCATGAAATGTGATGGGGTATCTAAGGAAGTGAATGGAACAACAATGGATGGTAGACCAAGTGCTCCACGAAATTTAACCATAAAATGTCAGTTCGATCAACAAACACATGAATCTAAAGTTCAAGCAACTTGGGATCACCCTGAAGAAGGGAAGATTGCTGAGTATGTTGTTACTCTTAGTGGAAACGCTTCATATTATGATGAGCATGATAGACTTGCGGAAGATAGAGTCCTTCCCAGTAGTAAAACAATACTAAATAACCAGCAACGACAAGTGGAATTCACCAATCAACCACCCAATACCCACATTTTTATAAGGTTTGTTTTTTAAGAAGTTTTAATCATTCTCCAGGATTTCACTATATTTTCTTTGATAAAAACCTCGACTTTTGTTTAGTGTCTGTGCAAAAAGTCGTAACAAGATATGTGGATCTCCAGCTGAAGCAGCTTGTTCTACACCGGAAAGTATTCCAGACAGCGAAGGATTGAGTAAAGCTTATTGGAAAGCAGTTCAACGTAGCGAAAATCAGCAAATATTTTTCATGGTTCATATACCTCGCATTTCTCAGAGAAATGGTACAATTTGCTGTTTTCGAGTTGTTGTTGTAAGGCTGCACAAGGATCAAAAAATTGAAGATCTACCTACTCCGGATAAGCTGGAGATACTTAGCTATGAAACAGTACATAACGGAACAAATTCTGGAGCATATGTGGCAGAACTGCTAGAACCAAACAGGTAAATAAATTGTACTGCGTGATATTTATTATTATATTATTCAAAAATTGAAGAGATGTTCTTTTTAATAATCATATCTTATGAAACGCTTGTTTAGTCGTAATACTATAATTGGAGACGAAATTAATCAAAACCATGACGGAAGGGGACAATGCCAAAGATGCTGGACTGCGGAGGATTATATTAGTAAAACGCAGGGAAATTCATTCCGGCCATCGGAACATTTCGATTCCACAGATGTAAAAAAGCATAAAAAGAGACATCCGAATTCTAACGGCCCTCAACATTCCAACGTACCTCTCATCATCCCTCGTGACGGTCACTTAGATTCTGACAGCACATACACCGCTTTCCTTGATGTAATAGGTAACGAGTGATACAATATTTTTTCGAAGTGTATTTGAAATTTGACATTCAGTTTGATTAATATGCTGTGTGCGTGTTTTCTAACTGATTTCAGTAATTAAAGACAAACATGAGAGAATAAGAGCTCAGAGTCGTTATTTTCATCCCTTAAGACCTCTCAGAGTAGATGCCCATGAGTCAGTTATTTCTGGAGTTGCAATCGTAGGTAGTCTGGTTGTTGCTCTTGTGGTGGTTTTGATGGCCCTTATGTGTGTTATGCGATGGAGAAGAAAAGAGCCTGGTGATCAAGAGTACGGCCTTTCCCATTCCATTCAACAATGGTGCCGGCGATTACGAGGTCAGCAACCAATTCCCAGTGAGGAGCCACCAAATTTACCATCGATCGTGAAGGATGACCTAGTAGCTGCTTATCAAGAGAGGCACAGGGATTCAGATTTAGGATTTCAGCAGGAGTTTGAGGTGACTATCCAAGATCACCAGTTTTACCTCAAATTCATCACAATGTTTTTGTGTGATTTTTTAAGTTCTGTCTTGGTCTTCACCATGATAAAACATTTTGTCAATAGTTTTTATTTAAATAACTACAGCAGTTGTTTTCCTTTGAAATTTTCAGAAACTTCCAGATCGCTTTTGCGACAGAACTTCACAAGCATCGGACCACCGAGACAATTCAGGGAAAAACCGATATCCGGATATTAAAGCTTATGATCAAACGCGAGTAAAATTGTCTACTGCTGAAGGCGCATCAGATTACATCAATGCTAATATTGTGGTTGGTTATAAAGAACGAAAAAAGTTTGTGTGCGCACAGGGACCTATGGAATCTACCGTTGTGGATTGGTGGAGAATGATATGGGAACAGCATGTTCATTTCATTCTCATGTTAACTAATGTTGAAGAGTACAACAAAACAAAATGTGCTAAGTATTGGCCATCTGAAGGTTCCACTAATTATGCTGACTTTATGGTTACTCATTGTTCTGAAAGGCGGTACTCTGGTAAGCCAATATACTCATAGTAATAAAGATAACTAAATATCTGTAAAAATAATTTCACTCGAGATAAAAATTATTTTCTTGTCGGATAGACTACTTGCTTAGACATCTGAAGCTAAGCAAGATTCGCTCCGGTAGCGGAAATCAAGAAGAAGGAGTCCGAGAGGAAAGAGAGATAATGCAGTACCATTACTTAGTTTGGAAAGACTTCATGGCACCCGAGTACCCCGTAGGGATCCTACGATTTATCAAACGTTTTAATGGGGTTTACGGGCCCGACAAAGGGCCAATTCTAGTTCATTGCAGTGCAGGTGTTGGGCGTACTGGAACATTGGTTGCGTTAGACTCAATGCTTCAGCAGCTTAACGAAGAGGGTTGTGTCTCCATTTTCAATACAATTTGCGACCTTCGACACCAAAGAAACTACTTAGTGCAGTCTTTGGTATGTGAAAATCTTTAAGAATCTAAAAAGCTTGAATTTGGTTTAGAAATCGAATGACTGTTACAAAACCGTATTGATACTTCTATTATAGAAACAGTATATTTTCATCTACCGTGCTCTGATGGAAATATCCCAGTTTGGGGACACTGACATTCCAGTCGCAGAACTCAAGAGTCACATCGAAAAGCTAAAAGGAACGACTGATGGAAAAACTATTAACCGTATGGAAGAAGAGTTTGAAGTAAATATTAAATTATTTTATCGCATATAGGTCATTTTTTACTTAATAAGTGAAAGTGAGTGGATGGGCGACTGACTATGAATATTATTAAGGAAGACAATAATTTGAAATATTTTAGAGATTAACTCAAGTTATTGAAGACAGAAAGCCGTTTACCGTAGGTGCTTCCGACGAAAATGCACATCGTAATCGCCATAAAAATGTTATTCCATACGACAGATCTCGCGTGCACCTATCCCCAATGCCAGGATTGAGCAAAGAGATCAACACTTACATAAATGCATCTTTCATAGAGGTAAATCTTTGAGTTATGAATATAGAATTCGTAAAGAAATTGCCGGATATGATAAATATCCGTATACTATCAGATACTATAAACATAATTGTCCTAAATTTTTCAAGGGTTATGACAATACGGAACAGTTTATAATTGCTCAAGATCCGTTGGAAGTAACTATTGGAGATTTCTGGAGAATGATAGTCGAGCAAAATATAAGAAGCATTGTGATGTTATCGGAAACGGGGGTAGAAGAAAAGTGTCCGCGATATTGGCCTGAGAAAGATCAGGAAACAAGTCATGATTACATCAAAGTCAAATACATGCAGAGCCAAAGTTTTCCATTTTATTACCGTCGAGAATTTACAGTTACGGACACAAAAACAGACCACTCATGTCTTGTTACTCAATTTCAATATAATGGGTGGCCTATGGGCGAAGGAGAAGTTCCTCAAATAGATCGTGGAATCGTTGAACTAATCGATACCACATTTAAGTATAAAGAAACTTTGGAAAGGAACGTTGGCCCTATGGTAGTCCATTGCAGGTTAGACTCTTTAATACTTTATTGATTGTTTTGTACGGTTCTTTAAAAAAATTTTACAGATAAGAATATGTAATATGTATCCTAACCTCTATCCACCTATACGTTTTTGTGTTATAGCGATGGAGCAGATAGAAGTTGCATTTTTGTCGCACTAGCGATTTTAGCTCAGCAGATGATGAATGAATCTCGGGTAGATGTTTTTAGCGTTGTCCGTAAATTGCGTTCGCAAAGACAAGGACTGTTTAGAAATTTTGTAAGTTGTCCTTAAAATAATTTTCCGAAGCGCGCCGAAGTTTGGAAATTAATTATTGATTTTATTAAATTCCAGGCACAATATGAATTTATCTACCGTGGACTGGTAACATATGCCGAACTGCATGTTTCAAATGGAAACGCTGGACACTGACTGTGAACAACTTTGCATAAATTTCTTAAAGACTAGTTAGTTAATAATATTGAGAAGGCAGGTAAATCTTGACCTTGACCAGCATTTCGTAAATTTAAAAATAGTAAAAGTTAAAAATAGTAAGATGTAACCGTATAACTTAAAATGGTGGTTCTTCATTCCGTGAATTCTGTTCAGATACTCTTTGACTTCGCATGAATCAGCAGCAAGTGTGTAAAGATTCGTTCACTGGTATCAGTGGTCTTCTTGTGAAATCTTTCATGATGATGAACTACAAAATCCTTTGACTTTCAATGTTACAAAATCTACCAGCAGTAGTTGTCATAATGCAAACAATTAGACTAGTTATATATATAACCACGATAGAGTACATACTACAGACTTTTTACTTCTTATACTATAGGCCACAATCTTAATGGTACAACATTTACAACAATAGTGTATTTTATACGAAATTTTTGCGGTTTTCTTATACATACTTTGATACGCTTTCTCAGGTCTGTATTTGGAAAAGTTAACATATTTTACAGGTGTAACTAGAGTACTGGAACAAGTGAGTGTGCACTACTATCAACTTAAAACTTTTTTCACTTTATTATTGTCATGACTTTAATATACTAAAAGACTACTTCGTGTGCCATTTTACACTACTTTATTTCCATTCATTTATTCACTTGTGATTCCATCGAATTGGCTCTTAGAATTTAATTAATAATAAGCAAGTCTATGCTGACTGTTGTCACGAAGTTTTTGAATTTTATAAAAGTGAGACAAGGCATATTATTGTTAATTAATATCTGCAATTAACTAAGGCTATGCCAAAGCTAATAAGCAATACAGGTTGTCCAACGTTGTTACTGACAAATTTTTGTTTGAATTTGAATGTTAAATTAATTATTATCCTTGTCTAATCAGTAGTTTGTACTAGAAGTAATAAAATGAAAAGAGGTATCGACTAGACTTGTCTTGAAATATGTAATTTTCTTGCGTTCGTGAACTTCTAAGATCACATTTATAAAACTTTTAAGTATATTATGCTTATTAAACCCACAGGGGGAACTGTCTTGAGTGATCTGACATTTACGTAATAACATGCACAATTATGATTTTCTTAATTACCTTAATAGTGGTACTAAGTCGGTTAGTGTCATGTGAAATCATGCATGACTTTATATTTTATAGTTTTATCTTTTATTCCATTTTCCTTGTTTGACTATTTGTTATGTTATAAATACAAATACTAAAAATTATTATTTTATCTCGATACGTAATGAAATCCAAAATATGAACCGAAACTCAGAATCGAACAAATACTTTGTTTATTATGAGCATACACTTTTCTATGTGCAAAACTTCGTAAGCGTATTTCTTGCTCTCGTTCAGTTTTCAGCTTGTCTTAAAACGCTTCATGAACAAGGTATTTATTTTAGTTGGTAGATATGTATCAAACCTATCAAAATATTCTAAATGCATTCTACAGTACAGAAAGTTGCTTAAAACTCACTCCGGTGCGGTAATTAGAAAATAAGCTTTCATTAACCATAGGTCTATTTTAACCGTTTGTTGAATTATATAATTATCCGAAAAAGGGCAGTTTAGTCATAAGGTACAAATGTTGAATTTCAGGAATCGCTTTAATTATATTTCTAAACTTAAGAACTTCTACAATAACAAAATTTCATTATATTCCATGTCACTTTGTAGGATGAAACTATTTAAAGTGATACAATGCAGAGCAGACTATATATTCATATGTTAGAAAAATCTTTCATTAACGGCTTTTGTATAAGTAATTATGTAATAATAATATAAGCAAAATTAAAAGCATTACATTTTCAAACTTCATCCACTTAAAGAGTTTCTTCAAGTCAATAACTGTTTGTGCTTGGTCTAGTGTTGCTAGACTAGAGACTATCTAAAGTATCGTGCTTGCTTGTGCTATGTTCCTCAAGTCGTTCAAAATTTTCACATTTATATTTTCTTCGACTATTTAAGTAGGAAAGTAGGATATATTATCAGGTTAAATTATAACATAATGCACGAATACAGTATGTCAATAAATCGATATTTTTTAAAAGAAGCGAATTCCTTTCCTCTATATAGTCGGGTTCATGAGAAAGAAGTAATAGGCATCCATAAAATAAAAGTAAGAGAGAAAATAGACAGCAGCACAGAGAACGTCAATCGATGTATGTGAAGTC
>JAQFYJ010000391.1:0-13800 GCA_034694685.1 Isotoma anglicana | reverse complement strand
GACATGATTCGAATAACATGAGCCATGTAGTAGAACTTTTCATCCATGTGAACAAATTCTGGCACGTCTTCTTCTTCGTCATCTTCTCCCATTGTATCGTTTGCTCCACTTCCAGACGCAATATCAGCAAAATCAGCACTACCTTCTAATCCTGAGCCATCATCTTCATCGTCGTCATCCATATCTTCATAGCCAAAGCCATAGCCTGAATAAACGCATGGAGTGTATCCATTCAAATGCAAGCAAGTAAGAGATATTCAAAATATTCAAACCTATTCTGTAATTTATAATTTTACCTTGTAGAAGAGCAGCATGAAGTTGATGGAGAAAGCAAGAACCAACGCGATGATCTTCATGGTGTAGAAATTTCTTGCTAAGAAGCTCACAATTCCGCTGATGTAGCCACCAAAGTCAATCTGAATTGAAATGCATTTATTAGTGACATACAAAAACTGTTCACATATAATTAATTTACAATTAAGTCATTTACAGCATCAAATATGTATTGCTTTTTCTTAATTTCCTTTTTCTTATAGTACATATAGGGGTTCTACAGGGTGTTTCAAAAAGATGTGACCATAGGGAATTTACATGTATAATTTAACCTTGGTTTTCCTATCTCAATTTGAACTCTCGCGCCATGAACGATTAGCGCACTGCTGTATGGAACGTTCCTAATGCAGGAGAAAGCTTTCTCTCTTCTTTTCACTCCTTTCTCCACTGACTTTTCACACACTCTTTCATATCTCATTCATTCGTCCTTGACTTGATTTTGATCGGGTTTTTTGAAATTTTGAATTCATTTTGAGCTTTTTAAATGTTTTCAACTTGATTAGACATTTAATTTCATTTTAAACTTTTTTTAAATTTTTTCAACTTGATTAGACATTTTCTGTCATTTTCGCACAAAGTGGATTCTTAAATCTCATTTTTCTCACAGTTCATTATTTTAATCAACCTGTGTAAAAAGGTAACAAAAGAGCGTCAGAGTAGCATGTTTGACCCGTGACCAGACCTTTCGACCCCTGTGACCTTTCTACCCATGTGACCAGGCCTTTCGACCCCTATGACCTTCTTTTGACCCCAGTGACCTTTTGACCCCTGTTACCTTTCTTTGACCCATGTGACGTTTTGGCCTTTGTGACATTCACAGAAAGCATGCGATGGTGGAGGAGAAGCCATATCGAGATTAAAAATTGTCCCATCTTTAACATTAGGTCAGGAATTTGATATTTTTATTTTGACCTTTAGGGTGGTCCTACAGTGCCCATATCAGAACTCATTAAAGTAATGGTAAAGTTAATCTTACCCAACCTAAACTGTCATCAATTCTAACTGCCCAAATCTTAAAATCTTAATTGAATCACTAATCTCTTTACAGTTGGCAGTATCGAGTACCAAACTTGCCAACTGCCAATCTACACAATTATTGAATTGCTTAGTTTCTTGAAAATTCAAACTAAGGGTATTGTGATCACAGTCTAATAAAGTTAGAGTCATCTGCTTTGAAATAAACATAGAACCATATCCATATGACCTGATTCACATGCACACCTTTTGTTTTAATGAGACGTGTTTGTTATTGGTGATTCTTACAATTGTTTGTCTGGAATTTAAACTTGAACTTCGTTTTTGCCTTGCAATGAATATTTACAAAAAATTCTCTGCTTTTTTGAAACTAATCATTAATCATATCGTAAGCTGTGGAAGGGGAACGCCTTTACGATTTTAAATTTTTAAATTAGAATTACATGGATTCCTTGCAACCTTAACAAGAATCCACTTTGTGCGTAAATGACATAAAATGACTAATCGAGTTGAAAAAAATTTAAACAGCTTAAAATGAATTCAAAACTGCAAAAAACCCGATCAAAATCAAGTAAAGGACGAATGAAAGAGATAGGAAACAGTGTGTGGAAAGTAAGTCAAGAAAGGTGTGAAAAGAAAAGAGAAAGCTTTCTCCTGCATTAGGAACGTTCCATAGAGCAGTGCGCTAATCGCTCATGGCGCGAGAGTTCAAATTGAGATAGGGAAACCAATGTTAAATTATACATGTAAATTCCCTATGATCACATCTTTTTGAAACACCCTATACATTTATGCAAAAGTTGACTTTAAAATTAGTCTCCAATCTCATAAAAATTTCAATTGTTCCTTCATTTTTAAGATAAGATAAAATGGTCCAATTTTTTAAGGGGTTGGGTTAGGTTAGGTGTGAAAGTAGTTGAATCAAAAACTATTCAAACGTTCAGCTTTGGCCACTTGTTTACACCCGTACTTGATATGGTTTATTCTGTCTTAAATTTCTCATATTTATTGAAAATTCAATACATATTGGACATAATTTTTGTTCTTTGGGGTTTTGTAGTGTGGATTTTAAATTGTTCTTAGTATAGCCAAGCTTCTGAAGTGTGAAGTGAGAATTTGTGTGAAAGAGTGAATAGAATGAGTGATTGCAAGAGAAATTAATTGTAAAAAATAAAGTGATTATTAAAGTGACAAAATTGCTTGTAGGGCAATATGTGACCTAAGTGTGTTCTGGCCTTCAAGAGAGAAATCTCGACTTTCACTGGCTGCCAGTGACAGTATTTCCGGTTTTAACTGTTATGTTATGGTAAAGCCCAATAAAAAAAACAAAGCCAAGAAAATTTTGTTTTGTAGACACAATTCATTAGTTAGATTGTCTTTTTTTGTGATTTACAATTTAACTGGGAAAGTTGAAAAAAATAATATTTCTTGTTTGTTGGAAATGTTTGATGGAAATTATCAGGAAAAAAACAAACTATCGTTCTCTCTTGCGAAACAGATTTACACATGATCAGTAGGTTATTCCAAACTTTTTTAACCATCAGTGGGGAGGAGCTAAGTTTTGAAATATCGATTTTAAAACGTTCGGTGTATTCGGTTTATCCGATTCTACCCGAATTAGGGTGACTAACCAATTAGTCACTGTGAAGGGAAGAAGTCACGCAATTCCTTTTTTAGGAGGATTGTGTGACTGCTTACTCTAACTGAGGTATTTTAATTTTAAATTAAGGCTGTATGGGGTGTCTGGGGGTTCACCAGCACTCTCTTGCCTTAAGTAAGTCAAAAGCTCTAAAAATGAATGAATATGTCTAAAAAATGGCTTTGTGGAGCTCACCCAAGGATTTGTAACTCTACAATTTATTGTATGATGGATGACTGTTTTATCAATTTTCAGAACGCTATAAATATAAAATCCTAATAGATTCTATAAATACAACTATTATATTTATTCCTATGGAATAATTTTCCATCAGCATACCAAGTGAAGGAACAAAGGTTACAATTTGCCCCTTTTGTAACTGAGCAATAAACAACTGTGATTTTTGACTTAAGAATGAGACATCCAACGAGAGTACTTAAGTGTACTCGTTGAATTTTTGCCTCAGCTGGTTTTGTTAAAGACGCTATTCTCAGCTTTCTTGAAGTCTTAATTTGTTCTCTTCTTTTGTTTTTCTATTAAGTTGAGTTAGTGTAGTGTATTTATGATTAAAATCACAAACAAAATAAGTGGATCAAGTTAAAAAGGTAAAAGAATAAATTAACTTGTACTACAATCATTGTTAATAAAATATATCGTTATATATAACCGTTGTTAAATACAGATTTACTGAAAGTTTATTCAGTTCCAAAAAGTGATGCGTTGGAAGAATTCGATAAGCGACATTGGACAACTTGGTGAGCTAATGTAAGGGTTGGAAGGGATGGGGGGTTAATCGCCAAGGAAGATTTGTTTTCTCACGGTCAACGTTAATAATTTAAATTTATTGAAATGTTTTAATCAATCCAATCAATAACAGAATGAAAGTTAATTAAGGGTGGGTTTTCTATTTTTATTTTTTAATTGAAGGGAGGTTAGTGGAAAAGAATTGATAAGTTGACCCCACGTTGAACTCGAAGTACATGTTGGATTAGTGTCACTTGGATATTGATTTTCCAAGACAAAATATGGCAAATATAGATGACAAAAGATAGATAGATTAATTAGGGATAATTGTTGGGGAATAAAAAACCTTCCCTGTGCGTTTGGTTGATGATCATAGTTTATTTTAAATGATGAGGGACATTCTAAATGCATTCAATATTCAAAACGTTTGTTTGTTATTATAAGTAGGATGTTTAATATATATATATTAATATTAATATATATATATAAATATATATTAATCGGATATATATATATTAATTTTTGGCAAAGTATTCATTTATTATTTACCCAAAACTTCTATTTTCCAAATAATAAGCCCCTTGAAAAATTTTCAACTACACCCCTATAGTAAACAAAAATTTCAAAAGCCTCCGAATATGTTAAACAGGACAGAAATTTCCTAATTATAATGAAAATCCTTACAATTCTTTCATTTCAACTGACTTTCAGAAAAAATTTTCCCATTTTATACATGAAGTACTTAATAATATTTAAATACATATAATAAAATTACAATACAAATATCGAACATCGCCAAAGTGGACAAAATATATATAATCGACGGGGAATTTCATGAACAATCCGAAGATGAAATAAAATTGGGGCCAAAGACGGATAGACGATGCCTATAACCAAAACTTAGCGGCCATGCCTTGCGCTAAAGGTCTATGGTTATTCCTTAATCTAACTCTCAACCTGGGCATGTCTTGACCTTTAGTCTATCTATGCCTCAACTTACACTCAATATGTTTGAGCTTCAGAGTTTTGCCCGTATCTCGAAACAGCGTTGAAATGCCCCAAAATAGAGTCTGGCCATGCCCGGAGAAAAAGTCCAACCATGCATTACCTCAACTTCTGTAGAATTATATCGGTATGAAATCCAAATTTTCTAGAGAATTGCTACTGAGGGTACCATCAACTGACCATGCCATCATCACATCATCTCATCATCATAATTTGAATTTAAGATTCTTTAGTTAGTCAGTTTATAGTTATTAGGTAGGTTGGCTAAGGCTAAGCTCTCTGCTCCTAAGAAAACACTCGTCATTAATTCCAAAAATTTAGCTTCTTAAATAAATAGAAATAGGTAAAGTAGCTGTAATAGGAATAAGGGAATGGATTTAGTCCAGTTGAACCTGTCCATTAGGATTCATACTTAACCAATTAAATCATTTTTTTTCATACGTATGTCTTTTATCAATCCTGGTTTCCTTGCTCAAAGGGATTCGCCTTCTTATTAGTTAAAGAAAGTGATCCATGGGAATGATTCCTAGGTTAGCTTCATTTTAAGTAACAATATTCACTTGCTGGCAAAGGTAGTTCATGCAATTTTCTTAATAAAAATAAGGATTTCTAAAGCAGATAATATGGTCAGGTTTATAATTTATGCATGTCATGGAATTGCATAATTCTAAATGTGGAATATGAAGAGTCAAATACTTATCCATAGATATAATTTTCAGTTATATATTGAAAGTTTTCAATAAATTAAAATAGGCGAATTCAGAATTTTGTTTTTGCATATATATATAGTATTTATTGATTCAATTATTCAAAATTGCATACGTAGAATGTCTATCAAAAAAGGGAGTTAAATATATAAATATAAGATTACTTTTGTTCATAATATATATATATATATAATATAAACAAACAGAAAGACCATATGACAGAAATCACGATACGGTCCATATTGGTGATTAAAAGGTAGTACCTCAGTAGATGTTTCGGATTTATCCGGCGTCTTAGTATTAACAATAAGAGATGGGGAGCTGGGATTGACGGTTTTTACTCCTAAATCTGGCTTAGGCCTAGAACTGCCAACTCTCGGTATTTTGATAGATTGGATAGAGGGGGAGACGTCAGTTTCCCGAGGTCTTTTTCTGTGAGTTTGTTCCTCTGGGGTAGTTTTGAGTAGAGGAAATCCTTCAGGTATAGACTTCCGGAAACTCGAGAAACGGAGACCTGGGTTTCGCTTTACGTGAACATCGTTCACTTTACGAGCGTATTTTCGGCCATCGACAAATAGCTTAGGGCAGGGACTCACTGGACGTTTCACTTGATGTTTGGGGGCGACGTCATGGAATGATAAACGGTGCCTCTTGAAAGCGGAAGTAGGATATTGGAAGTGAGAATCTATTGATAGGAATGAGAGAGATTGTAGGTGAATGGGAAAAAGTAGATGAGAAATTATTCCATTTCACATACTTTTATTCGCATAAAATTAGAAAGCGATGCTAGGATTATTAGTTATAATATAGATAGACAGACTTCCATACTCCACCGGGAGCGGCTGAGCGCTTACTATTACCACTGGACCGGTCGGATTCGTTAGGGGGGACAGTACATGTTGATTTACTAGTGGAGTTTACCGTTTTCTGCCCGGATTGACCGTGGACGGGTCGAGGAATTTGGTCCGGTACAGAGTGCATGGGAACTGTAAAATAAACATAATGTTTTTAAGTTTCAAGTTAACTTATAATAGGAAGCCCCGAAAACGTTTACACAATAATATAATAATCATAATGATAAAATAAAAATTTAAGTGACTTACGTCCAGAGTCAGATTGTTCAGACTCGTCGTCGTCGATAAAGTTGGATGCGTTGGAATTTGAGTCGGTGTTAGACTCATCATCCGATGAGCGATAACCTTCTACTTCGGCTTCAAGTTCGATAAATTGAGACATGATGATGTTTTAGTGGTGGTGGTACTAAGTAGTCTTTGAATGATGAAAGTTATTTGTTTGAAATTTATCTGGTTGAAAGTAAGAGTTTAAATGAGTCTCCGAGAAATAATTTGTTCGGTTTTGTTCACTCAAAGGGTGGATAGCAGGTTTAATTCCAAGTGCAACCCCAATGCATAAAAGTTCAATTATCTTATGCACCAAGTGCTGAGCTTCTTGCACAAAAACATAAATCATATTACCTTGATATGACCCCGAGGTTTAATATATTCCTATAAAGTAGGGTCTCCTTGGTCCAGCTGCGTATCTTTTTATGTTAATAAATCGAACGTAACTCCACTTTGGTTTATAAAAATGACACATTATCTGATATTCTAATTGACATACATAGTCATACTTTGAAAAAAATCTTGACCGGTCAATTTTATTTTCACAGCTTGTTAAAGTGCACCGGTTAAAAGAAAGTATTTTCATTGATTACGTATGGGTAACATAGAAGTAACACATTTTTCAACTGCTTTACTCAATTCAATCAAAACATAGACTGACGCTTGAGCTTCTCTAAGAGACATAAAAACACTATTACCATATGTAGTTTCATGAGTTTTATATATTAGTATAATAAATTGTGCTACTAAGTACCTTCCAGACAGAACTTTTCACTCTGTGCACAATTAGGTCATCCAAGGACAGTTTTTCAAGGCCACCAGAGTGAAGAGGACCGTCCGTCTCGGGTACTTAACGACACATAACCCGCATCCACGGGTTTCGAGAGAGCCGAAAAGTGCCAAGAACTTTTCACTCCCACCCGGTGCATAATATTATGAAAGGGGCGCCTTCGCCCGTATCCATCCCATCCGCATACTATTACTATGCTTAAAATAAACACATGAAATTCAGCAGTAGTCTGTATTTTGTGTGCAATCAAATGTTATAGAAGATTGGATTCTACCTTAGTGGCTAGGTAGAGTTGTTGCTTCCCTCTTTCCTTATCTCGGTAAATCATTGAAACTTGGGGATGCACAAACACACACAATTTAAACTAACAACCACTTCTTGTTATTCCATTCTTAATCCAACACAATAAAAAATTCACTCGTTATCAAATCTGAAGAGACGTCAATTTCTTAATGGAGAAAAATCAAAAGTAAAGTAAATACGATGCAAAATATCAAATACATCGACTAATTGAATTGGACAATATACTTTAATGAAAAATGAGAAGAGAAGAACCCAAATAAGTTCTTTATTAACTGATAGAATTAACACGACAATAGTGCATTGTTTTTCCGGATTTTTCGAGGTTTCTACTTTTTCGGAGTAAATGGTTTTCAAAAAGTGAACACTTTCATTTCGTGGACATATTAAACAAGTTTTAAATTGAATTACTTCATTTGTGCTTTAAATTAAATCTTCAATTAAAAAAGTCTGAAATTGAATTACTTCATTTGTGCTTTAAATGATATCTAAAATTAAAAAAGTTTGAAATTGAATTACTTCATTTGTGCTTTAAATTAAATCTTCAATTAAAAAAGTTTGAAATTGAATTACTTCATTTGTGCTTTAAAATAAATATAAAATTAAAAAGTTTGAAATTGAATTACTTCATTTGTGCTTTAAATTAAGTCTACAATTAAAAAAGTTTGAAATTGAATTACTTCATTTCTGCTTTAAAATAAATCTAAATTAAATGTTTGGTAGTGGACCAAAACTAACATTGCCCTAGCCTATTTATGCAATGTTATATAAATGTTTAGTAATAAACAACATTGCCCTAGCCTTTTCATACAATGCTATATAAATGTTTAGTAGTGGACCAAAATAACATTGCCCTAGCCTATTTATGCAATGTTATATCAATGTTTAGTAATAAATAATATTGCCCTAGCCTATTCATGCAATGCTATATAAATGTTTAGTAGAGGACCAAAATAACATTGCCCTAGCCTATTTATGCAATGTTATATAAATGTTTAGTAATAAACAACATTGCCGTAGCCTATTTATGCAATGTTATATAAATGTTTAGTAATAAACAACATTGCCCTAGCCTATTTATGCAATGTTGTATAAATGCTTAGTAGTAGACATAAACAAACTGGCTACGCAGATGGGATACCTAATTAATTTGTCAATTTATATTAATAATGAATTAAAATTTCCGATTAATTAAAAATTTAATTATTACAAACTTCAGAATTAATTCAGAATTAAATTGATCATTAATTAAAAATGTCAATAAATTCATATTACAATTATTAATTAATTAAACCTTGTAAATAATTGATATTTAAAAAAAATACAAAGTGACCAAAACATGTTGAAAATGAACAAAATAACATATTCAACGTATGTTACTTTTTAATTAAGTTGAAAATGGCTAACATCACTTACCCTACTATATAACATGTAATGTGTAAGGGTTTTTTCTGATTTCTCAATTATGCACAAATAAATCATTAATAGTACTTCATATCATAATTGCATTAGATTATAATTGAAAAAATGATACCACGTGTATATCATATATATAAAAAACTACTGTTTTTTTTTTAAATTTCTGCTTACGGCAAGGGTTCATTGAATTGGATCAGCTGTACCAAGGAATCGGAACGTCTGCATTCAACAAGGCAATGAAGAAGATTAAACAAGAACTGGGTGCCAAGTCTGTCCATCTGGTAACCAGCAACCATTATATCACCCAAATCGAAATCAAACAAGGAAGAGTTGTCCAGTCTCGACCAGTCCACATCAATTTAACAAGAAAGTGGCAAAAACCAAAATTCATACACCGAAGAAAAAATCCAGTTGTACCAAAAACAGAAGAAAAATATGGAACAACCTACAACAATTCAAGGCGAAAGATCCAGGTAGGAAAATACAAAAAAGGGCCCGGCAACAACAAAGGGTACAAGAAACCCATCAAAAGCAAAAATAAAATGAATGAGATTTTGATTAGCGACAACTGCGACCGATGTGTGATTCCCGTATGGTCCAATTTCTTCCGAACCCTGGCAGCAATCGATGCACCGTATGAATTCGATCAACAGCACATTAGGGTTCTTATTCTGGACAAAGAAAAAAACATTACAAGATATTACGACTCCAACATTTTCTCAAACACTAAAAAACTTCGGGATCGGGTTGGCGGATCAAGAAGCTCAAATCCGCTTACTGCATGATAGCTTGCATTAACTTCCTTTAGATTACCGGTTTGGAATTAAAACAAAACAAGACGTTAAACCCAATATTTGGCAGAACTTAAGGCATAATGTACCTGTTAAATTTGCAAAAAATACTTAATTAGACGCTTGTGTTTGACCCGAAATGTTTCCTCATAAGTCTTTTAATGTGTTGAAATATTCTAATTTTATTAAGTATCGTCAGATGCTATATCTGAACGGTAGTGGTGTCCGTCTGAATGTCTGTCTGTCGGTCAATTCCATAAATTTCGAACGGTTTAAGCTCGGCCAAGTACAAAAATGGGATCAATCGGACCACTCCCTAGGAGGGTTTACCTGAAAAGCACCCCCCTGAAAAAGGCAAAGTCCGAATGTTGAAGGAAGGGGAAAAACTTTTTTTCTTAAATTACTTCTCAAGTTGCCCCATATAGTTGCAAAAAAGGTCACAAAGGTTAATAAGGTTAAAAAGGTCACACGGGTTAAAAAGGTCAAAACGGTCAAAAAAAGTCATCAAGATCAAAAAGGTCAGAAAGGTAAAAAATATCAAAAACGTAAAAAAAAGAATAAAAATGTAAAAAATACAAAAGGTCAAAAAAGGTCAAAAAGGTAAAAATAAAACGTCAAAAAGGTAAAAATAAAACGTCAAAAAGGTACAAATATCAAACGTCAAAAAAGGTCAAAAAGGTACAAAATATCAAACATGTCAAAAAAGGTCAAAAAGGTTACAATTATCAAACGTTAAAAAAGGTAAAAAATATCAAACATGTCAAACAAGGTCAAAGAAAATTAGCTTTAAAATTTCAAAAAAGGTAAAAAAAAGTAAAACGTCAAAAATGTCAAAAAAATGTCAAAAAGCAACCCAAGATCACAATAAAAAGGACAAATTTTTGACATCTTGGAATTTTTTTCTGAAATAGTCTTACAAGTTACCACAAATTTTTGACATCTTGGAATTTTTTTCTGAAATAGTCTTACAAGTTACCACAAATTTTTGACATCTTGGAATTTTTTTCTGAAATAGTCTTACAAGTTACCACACATTTTTCAAGTTGCCCCAGATCGTTTCAAATACCTCAAATGGCTTAAAATATTTCAAATTTGCAAAAATGTTTAAACTTACAAAACTGAAAGTTTTTTTTGTTATCATGTAATCATCTTTTGAGTAAGGTTATTGTTGTGTTTAGAACTTAAGATAGGAAATAATTGGAGGCAGTTTGAGACACAATTATCTCTATATAAAAACACAATTACTAAACTTTATTTCTTAGTACAAGCATAAATACTTATTTACAGAGAGTAGCAGTGAAGCTGCTTTAGCAAAGGAGTCGAGAATCAATCTGCTTGAGAGAAGCTCAAGCAACCAAGAATTACACATTTAGTTCAAGGTTACTAGAGTCAAGATTGTCACGTAGGCTTGACTCCTGACTATCTGAACACCAATTATAATGGGAATTCTAGCTATCTGAATATTTATGATAATAAATAAACTTGGTAGTGTTCAGACACTACAGTTATTATAACACTTTCATATCTTTTGTGATTTCTCGTGTATTTTTATCATCATTGCTATAAAATCTTAGTATCAACAAAGGAAAAAATTTAAAGATATGTTTATTGATACCGAAAAGCATTCAAAACTTTGTTAGGATTTATTTTAGCTTACAAATGAGTATATATATTTAGATTTCTGTAGGTTGAAATTGAAATTGTGTTTTTTACAATGTGTTAAAGGTTGTTGAACTCTACACAGCTTCATTATATGGTGGAATAAAATTTAAGCTACAAAAATCTATATATGCTCATCTTGAAGCTAAAATATAGTCTAACAATACTGCAATGTTAGTTTTAGTCTAATTAGTCTCTAGAATAAATTATTAATTGATTTTAATTTCGTGCATTTCTTGCAGTTTGTTCACATATTAATTTATGCAGTGCAGTGGTTTTTTCAATTTCTTGCACCAATTTCTTGCAGGTGGTTTGATTTACCCGAAACCCTGCTTTGGATATTCACTGAATAGTTTTTCACCGGTATTGTAGGGTTGGTGGATGGACACGGTACCCAATTGCTAGGATTTAAACTCGTATAATCTGCTGATTTTGAGGATGTAAGATTTTTTCCGCTGTTCAAAAGTGATTGGACTCCTAATGAGAGACACGTTTGCATACTTGTTGCTAAACCATGTTCAATTTTTACATACTAAATTACCTGGTACAAAGATTTTAAATGTTTTTGTTTTATTTTCTATACAACGCACAACATGCACAGCCGATGTTAAATTCCATTCAAAATTGAATAACGAAGTTCGCTGAAAAGTTCCATCGTCTTGGTACGCACTTGTACTGTGAATTGCAGGAGCTCTGTCACATTTCCTCACTCTTATAGAATCCTAGCAAAAAGTCGAAATTAAATGAAAATTGATTAGACATTCGTGAACAATAATTTTTGCACCGTATGCTTGAATACTTTAAAACGCTGTTTGGAATTAATTAGATTGCTTTTGTTTTAAAAATTTCATAAAATTCAGACTTGTACTTATTTCTTCATCATAAATTTCGTGTATTACTGGATATTCTCTTAAACAGAACAACGGCAAAGTCAAATTATTACGGTGTTTCGCAATGAGAATAACTTCTGTGCCCCTTTCTTCTGAACAATCAACTTCTCAATCATTTTCCCATTTTTTGTCAACACAAACATCCATAATTCTGGATGTAATAATAGCATGATCTTGAACTTTCTTACCGTCACATGTGTTCATAACCTTATGACACTCACAAATGCGACACACTGTACCTAAAACTAATAATACCAGTAACGTATGAAAAACAATGGTCATTTTAAGAACATAAAATACTATTCTTTGTAGCTACATTCACTGCGTATAATTCTCACTGGTTATCCAATCGTCTTTATTCCTAAATGTCTTAATTGTACAGAATATTAGTTATTTCGGTTTTAAATTTAGGTTTGTTATTGTGTAAAATATACTATATATTTCTCAATTTAGTTCAATTCAGAAACGTTAAAATTTGACATTTATTATGTTAATGGCTTTTTTAGGTCGTAAACTAGTTTCACTACCATGCAACTTGATTAATTTGACAATACATCATTATTTGTATGTTACTGAGTTGAAAAATCAAACACATACTAAATAAAACTTTTTGACAGTTAACCAATAGAGCACAAAATGAAGCTTACAATTTTTTATTAATAAATGAGCAATAAAAAGAGGCATACATGATAATCATCACAATTCTACCACATAAAAGATTCGAATATTGTATCCGTTTTAGACACAATGTTATAACTAGGTCGTAGTAAAATCAGACCTAACTACACAGATAGAAACATTTCAATCACATGCTTTTTTTAGTTAGTGTGTGTTTATTCAGTAATTGAGCTGCAGCATAACTGAAGTGCTCACTTCGTCAAAGAAATACATTAGTAATTACCGAATACAATGAGATTGTAAATATTAAATTAATTTTGACTTATATTAATTATATGCGGACAATTTATCAATGGCCTTACAAACTAGAACCCTGTAAACGAGCAGTTTTTCACCGCGGAAAATAGTTACTCAGAAAGTAATATTCAATAAAATAAGAGTTTGGAGTCTGAATTTATTCATAGAACTAAAAGCTAGAACATTACAACAAATTATTATATAGACATCATGTAATAATAATTAGTACTAGCTGATTCTGCAAAGAATGTAAAAACGTCCTCTGGACATTGCACTAAAAGTCACCTTCAAAATGCTTAAGAATCATTATAATATAAGCATGCACTATTAATCCTAGTATTATATTACACTTTAACATCGTTTATTTTTACACTCCCTTTAAACGACGTGACTTCTTAAGTCTCACTCAATAATAATAGTATGAGTTTTAGAAGCTGGTTGTTGAGTCTCCACTTCTTCGTTCTTCTTGTCCTTGGAGCTGCTTTGATGTCGGTTTACCCGAGTAGGTATTT
>JAQFYJ010000390.1:0-13806 GCA_034694685.1 Isotoma anglicana | reverse complement strand
TCAGTTCTCTTTCAGGAACTCAGATTTTAGGCATTTTTTATGATCAAGAATTATCACAAGTTCGATAAAAAATGAAAGCAACAAAAGTCAAGTTTGATAGTGTGGATGTTATATTTTACATGAAACTAGAAGATGAAACATACAGAAAACGGTTTTGACAAATCATCGCGTTAGACAGGAATAAAGATAGAATAAATCAGTTCGAAACTATTCTATCGCCCGTACTTACTTCGTTGCATAGACAGTGTGTATTCATGAAATAACAAAAAAATCTAAATTAAACTTTTGACTTAAAAGACCTTCATAAAAACTTATGATAAACAAATCCTCTCCCTAGCCATCGCAAAGTCAAATCGCGGCGCGAAGCGACGCGATTTGCCTTTGCGATGGCTAGGGAGATATTATTAGGTTGTCTATTCCAGATGAGAAAAACAATCTCAACTTATCAGTAATTTCTCTTTAGGGTTTTCATGCTGGAGCACAATGCCCCATTCAAGTCACTAATATACAATTGAATCTTTAAGACAGTAAATTGGGTTTTCTCCAGTGCTATACACTGTACACATTTATTCAATCTTTACTCAAGCTCTTCTCAAACCTCAATGCCCCTCTCGAGCACTCTTACATCATACTTAGTCTCCACCAAGTCTCCTCATTTCATCCCCAACTTTACAATCATTCCACTCAAAAACCTTCGCTATAATAATCATATAAGCATAATAATATTAATAAGAGCAAATATATCCATCTTTGCTCACACTCCCCATGCTAAAATATTAACTCACAGAATTTTGAATTTTGGGCTTAAAGTTAAGTTTTAATTTATACATTGCTGATTATTCGGTTTTCTATTTATAATTTTTATAGTTAACAATTGCTACATATAAATAATAAATAATAAAATTTGAACCTTAATTAACTCCTCATTTTACTCATGTATTTACTTCGAACTTCCTACATCTGCATCTATCGGATGGCCTTGCGGACGATAGCCTATCAAAATAAAAAGGCTCACCAAAGGATCTGTTAGGCTGATCCTTGAGGATCTCTAGCTTCTTCATGTGTATTTTTCTAGTCATACGAGCATCTTCTAGAGCCGAATGAGTACTATTTTCGAAAGTCGTTTCTCCTAATAATTCATAACTTAAAGTTTTTAGCCCGTAAGGTTGATTCTTAGTGTCTATAAAGAACTCAGCTTAATCTTCGCAGTTATTGTGATGGTACAGAAGACTTACTTAATCTTGATAAAAGCTATGCCCTACTAGAATGTTATTTGTCAAAGCCTTTTTCATACATTTCTGAACTGAACTCAAATCCATTCCGTTTTTCATTCTACTTCGATCTAACCCACTAATATTAGTCATGTACTGGCAAATATCTCTATGCTCCCATCTAATGATAGCATATAAAACTATTTCATTTCTTTCATTAATCATTACAATTGAGCCTGCGACTTGGAAATGCCTACTCTTATCGTTAATTCTAATTAATCTATTTTCTTCTATTTCTTTATCAACTTCCGAGGTGTAAGATATACATTTATTATCTAAACAGCTACTCCCTAATTTCAACGAAACTTTTTCGACATCTATATACAATATCCCCCGTACTGGCACTTGGTCTTCTCTAAAAATAAAACTACAATCTGATAGGGATTTCCACTTTGAGGTTGAAAGGTTGGTGATTGTATGAGTCCGTTCAACTTTCTTTCTCTTTCGGCATCTCTCCCAATAGTTTCTGGCTGAAGAAATTCTTTGAGGTGATAACAGACTCGAGATTTCACCCGCCAGTAGAACAAGTTCAGTTTCCGACATAGATTTTAGAAGGTTGGTAGCTTCTGAGGCTTTCTCCATCTCTAAGATTTCTCAAATGTTAAGTACGACCTTTGCACTCAACAAACAAATCAAATATTATATCTTTTCTCTGGTATTTCTCTCAATTTTAATCTATACTATTTTAACTGTCGATTTTGAGATTTTTAAATTTATTTCATAAACAGTATTTCTAAGTAATTATAACTTTCTTTCACAAATTCAGCTTGGCTCTTCCGCTTGTCTATCGTCTAGATGACTTTGCGTGACCAGCTTCCACTTCCTAAGGAGTTACATAAATTTACATCTATTCTTTCCCCTACCTTGTACTTGCTTCACTATTAACTAACTCATTACTTGTAATTCCTCGGCACATCGTCTTTATCATACAACATCCTATCAGTAAGAGAACTAATATAATGCAACTCAAAATCATAATAATAATTACATCTCCAGTCCGTTCTTCTGGAATTTCAGGGAACCAACTATCAGGTCCTATCTGTACAAACCCACCAGAAATTTCAATTTGGCTGAATATGTAACTAAGACTTTTATAACCGAGAATTTTATAAATATTAGGGGTCAATCTCGAACTTCCACTAGACATACTTGGTAGGTCATAGCTTACTGTGTGCTTGTTCAAGTCATGCCTAAATTCTTCACAATTGTTGGATTTATTATTTAGTAGCAAAACCTGGCTTTTATAATAATCAAGAACAGCTTCATACGTTATGATAGCCATGTCAAATTTATCCCAAGTATTAATCTTTCTTCCTTCGTCCCGTTTACCTATCCTGTTTTCAGCTAAAATGGGTAAAACTCCAAAACCTAGCATCATTATTAAGTAGCGTGAGCTACTTTATGGGAATGCTCTGTCCGTCTGTCCGTCCGTCACCCAATTTATCTCAGGAATGGATTGACCTTTTGACATGCGGTTTTTTGCGTTGGACTCGCTAGGTCAATATGACCTTTGGTATTGCAAATCAGCACGCTGCGACAAAGCGCACTGGTCCCGCTCATGAGCGTTTCAAAGCGCATAATACATAAAAATCATATAATATGTGATTTTATATCTACAAAACGTCAGAAAGTCATCTGTGATAATGTTTTTTGTCTTAAGAGGTCAGGGAGGTCACAAATTGAGGTCAAAGGTAAAAATAGGTCAAATTTCAAGTTTTATATATTTGAATAGGTCTTGACGAGTGGAACAAGATGAGATTGGACACTTATAGTCTAGGATGACCTTTAAGGTCACAAAATGAGGTCAAAGGTCAAATTTCAATTTTTATATATTTGGATAGGTCTTGACGAGTAGACCAAAATGAGATAGGAAACTATCAGTCTAGGATGACCTTTAAGGTCACAAAACAAGGTCACATGTCGAATTTCAATTTTTTCATATTTTGATAGGTCATGAAGAGTTAGTCAAAATGAGATTTGACAGAAATTCGAAATAACGTTTCAAAATGTTGTATTGTTTGAAACTATCAAATCAAATACAATTCAAACGTGCAGCACACGCTACTTGGTTACACCCGTTCTTGATATGGTTTATTATGATATAAGGTATATAGTATTTACAAAATGAATGGTGTCTACTTCTATCTGGGTTGGTACAACAAGCAAAAATGATAGTCAAACCTAGCCATATTAAAATAAAATACCCCACTTTCTCTATTATATTCCAGCTACTGAATTCTTCCGACAAAGTTGTGTGTGTTACATTACCTAGTGTAGTATTTTGATTCTGAATAATTACTCGTCGCCGACCACCTCTCCGGGCTTCCGCCCTAAATTCTAATTCCTCCCTTTGCAAAACAGCAGGCCTAGGGGTGTTGAAATCGTGAAGTTCAGTACCCGAAATAACAGCGAGGGCAACACCAACCAACCCGCAGAGAGCTAATACCCACTGATTTAGATGGAAAATCATACTCACAATCCCAATCTAATCCTATGCATCCAATATCCAATTGGGAATCTTTAGCCTCAGACTGTTTCATGCGTATTCTCGAGGATCTGCGAAGTCCTTCAGAAGGATTGGCACTAGGAATTACTGTTTGCTCAGCGAGACGTGATGGATTTGTCTGTATGGTGGTAATACGAGGTTCACTCGGAAGAGTGAATGGAATGTCTGAGGAGGGTTGTTCACTTAAGTCGATGTCTGAGTCTTTAATAACACCGGGGCTGTAGAGACTAAGTTTGCGTACACTAACTTTCTCATAAGGGTGTTTGCCTGCGAGGTCTTGAATGAAATAACTGCCCTCACCAGCTTTAGCTATTATTTTATGTGGACCGGATCGTTTTGGTTGAAATTTGTCCGGCTCACCTTTCTTCCTAATCAGCACTTCTTTCATGACAATATTTCCTAGGCGGAAAAAATCTGCTGATTTACTAGGATCGAATCTCTTTTTCATTTGAGTATGATTCTGTTCTAAATTTTTCCTCGCTTGCATAAAAGCACTTTTAAGTCTCAATTATTAAATTAAAGAAATTATAACATCAGCAGAAAGGAAACTGGAAGGCAAAGAAAACATGCAATCTTGAGGGAGGATAGGGTCACGGCCGAACATTAAATAGAAAGGAATTTCTTGTAGAGTTTTCTGTATAGAAGTGTTATTTGCCCAAACTACTGCTGGTATATACTTATCCCAATCTGTTAACGGGGACTCGGGTATGTAATGGGACAGCATCTCTGCAAGTGTTTTATTAAACCTTTCCGTCAGTCCATTACATTCTGGTGAATACGGACTAGTAAATTTCTGGTCAAAACCAAGAAACTTTCCTAACTCCAACAATAATTTGGATCGGAAACATCTGCCATTATCTGTTAATAAATACTTGAAAAATCCATACATACACACTACGTTATTTACAATGAAATCGGCTACAGCATGGGCAGTCCCATCAGGTATAGCTCCACAAATCACGTACCTAGTCATTAAATCTGTAATAACTATAACCATGCGATTGCCTTTGGTTGATAGTGGAAATGGGCCTAATAGGTCTGCGCTAAGAAATAGACCTGGTTGAATGTTTTTGATTTCAACGAATGGGTTGATAGGTATCAATTTCCCTACTGCTTTCACTGTACGATTTTTATGAACTCTACATGACAGACAGCTTCTGATATAAGATGCTACATTCTCCTGTAAATTAGGCCGAAAAAATCTTCGTTTTATTTTGTCATAAGTCTTATCTAACCCTTGATGTCCAGTCGTGGGTGGTGAATGATACTGATCTATAATTATGCCCCGGAGAGCTAAAGGGACTGCTAATGGATGGGTCTCCTTAATCTCGGAATTTGTAACTTTGTAAAGGAAACCTCTGATGATCTTAAACTCTTTATAGTCATCGATGTGGTCTATGATGTGCTTACACCACTCATCTACTAGCTGGAGGTGGATAAAATCGATCAGTTTGAGATCGTCTACTTCTAAAGTGTCTTTCTCGTTACATGTAAATTTTTCCCATTCTTCGCTAACCTGTATACCGAATAACGGAATGGCTATAGCTTCCTCAGGATCTAAAGGTTTTTATCAAATAGATTTGGATTGCGTGATAGAGCATCGGCAACCACATTAAGTTTACCTGATTTGTGAATTATCTCGCAATTAAATTCGCTCAATTAAATTCCCCATCTGGCAATTCGAGATTTATTTGGGTTTCGCAAATTCTTCAGACATGTGAGAGATTGTGCATCTGTCCTAACGATAAAATGTCGCATTGCCAAATAAGGTCGGAATACAGATAAACAATACATTAAGGATAGGCATTCTTTCTCTGGAATGGACCAGGCTTTCTCACTTGGCCTAAGAGTTCTACTAGAGTATTGAATAGGCCTTTCTATGCGTCTAATCTTTCCATTAGCCTGTTTTTCTTCCATTATATGGACTAACACTCCTGATACGGCATAGTCACACGCATCCACTTGCAATTCTACAGGGAGGTTGGGGTTGTAATGTACAAGCGTTTCGGAGCTGATAAGAGACTCCTTTATCTCTTCAAAAGCTTTCGTGTGTTCTTTCGACCATACCCTCACATCTTGGTTCTGTAATAAATCATATAAGGGTTTGGCTTTAAAAGCCATCTTAGCTATGAATTTCCTATAAAAATTTACCATGCCTAAGAATGCTCTGAGTTTCTTCAAAGTGGATGGGACTGGCATTAGTTTAATAGCATCTAGCTTTTTAGGATCTGCTGAAATTCCCTCAGATAAAATTATCAATCCCAGTAGTTTTATTTTATTGTAAAGAATGAACACTTGGTTACTTGAACCTTTAAATTTATGGACCTAAGCCTTTTGAGGGTTTCTCTGAGATTCTGGTTGGCTATTTTTCCAGTGCTACCGTGAGGAGTGATATCATCCATATATACTGCCACGTCCTGCCTGATATCCCCAAATATTTTATCCATCAAAAGTTGGAATTCCATTGGGCCATTCACAACGCCGAAAGGCATTCTTTTATAAATAAATGTGCCTATTTTAGTTATAAAGGCAGTCTTTAGGTCAGACCCATCCTTCTCATTCATTTTTATTTGTTAATATCCCCGAATGAGATCAAGAGTATGGAAACAAGATCTGGAACTCAGAGAATCTAAAATGTCTTCTATTCTGGGAATATTATAGACTTTCATTTTTGTGATAGCATTCAATTCTCTGTAGTCTGTACAGAATCTCACTTTCCCCGTATGCTTGTCTTTAGCAAGGACTGCGTTAGCTGCCCAAGGACTATAACCTCTTGTGATTACTCCACATTCTAACATTTCATGAACTTGTTCGGCAATCATCTCATTTTCCTCCCGAGAGTACCTATTCCATAACTTCTGCAACACAAAGGGGTGGTCTCCCGTGTCTATGCTATGTTCTACTTCACTAGTACACCCCAATCCAGAAGTTTTCGTAGCAAAGACATCCCAATACTCTTCAAGTATATTTACCAACTCCTTTCTATCATCCTCATTCACTTTTGGGTTAATGTTAAATAAACTTGCATCGAATTTCCCTTTTGCAGTTGATTGCACAGCGTTTATGTGTACGACTTCTTTCTCACGGTTGGGGGAAGAAGGAAATAATTCTCCTATTCTCATTTTTGGACTAAGAGTTAAGACTCTGTCAGAGATGTTAAAAATAGTGATGTACAAAGTTCTGGGTGAAACTAAACCTTGGCTAACTAACATTCCTTCTTTAAGCTCACTGATGAGAAAAGGAACGAAATAATAATCTTTATTGGTTTCTAGTCCATCTGGTTATCTGACTCTCACCATTTGAACGGTGTTAGGTTCGAGACAAATGTGCTCACTAATCTGTACAACAAGCATTTCTTGGAATTTACAAGTTTTATCTACTTCTTTCTCATATTCTCCAGTACCAGCTTTATCAGTTTTATGGTGCACCCGGGGTTGAATTTCATTGTTTAAAGTCATTTTATTGCTCTCATAATCCTCAGTCATTTTTCAACACTCTTTCTTATGAGTTTTCACATTCCATTTCATCAACAAGTGGTTTCACAGTACTCGGAATGAGTTGGCCAGCCCCTCCTTCCCTGTGACCACTAGCTGATCTCTCACTTTTTCCTTCTTTTATTACTTCACAGTCATTTTCATTTTTATTTCTCACAAATTCATTATTTCTCACAACTTTTATTACTTCACAGTCATTTTCATTATTATTTCTTACAAAATCATCTTTTCTCATATCTTTTTGTTGCAACTGTACAGTTCTCACGTCTCCTTCAAGAGACTTAATCTTTAAGTTATTTACACTCTCAAATTCAACATCTCTCATTTCATTAGTCCGGACTCTGGTTAAAATCTCAATCTCTTCATTTTTATTACTTTTGATCTCGTCATTTGGATTAATTTCATATTCATAATCTTTCCGTTGTCCATTCTCATATTCAACTTTATCACCATTCTGCATAATCTCAATATTGTCTCGTCTTTGTTTATTCTGATCTTTAATTTCATATTCATAATCTTTCCGTTGTCCAATCTCATGTTCAACTTTATCACCATTCTGCATAATCTCAATATTATCTCCTCTTTGTTTATTCTGATCTTTAATTTCATATTTAAAATCTTTCCCTTCTCCAATCTCATGTTCAACTTTATCACCATTCTGCAGAATCTCAATATTATCTCGTCTTTGTTTACTCAGATCTTGCTTAATATGAAATTCAACCCGAGGGCTTAAGTCATTTTTCTTTAGACTATTAGTTTGAGAATTAATCAGTAAAGTATTAATGGGTATTTTTGACTCATTCGAATAATTCCAGAAAATGATCCCCGAACCCTTCAATTCGAAAGTTCTAGGTTCGTTTAAAAGTCTCAATTTAAATGGTTCAAATATGTCATTTCCTAAAATAATAATTGGCTTAGAAAGAGTTCGAGCTACTAATACTGGAATATTAATATTGAGCGTTCCAATTATTAAACTTAGAAAAGCTTCTCCTGCTAAATCTATCGGTTCCCCGCTTGCAATAACCAAAGTGAAATTTCTGCGGGGTTTGTGTATCTTATTAGGCTTTATTAGATCTGAATGAATCAAGCTTACTCCAGCCCCTGGGTCTATGAGTGCAGTAACGTTATGATTATCTACTGTAATCTTAATATGAACTTGCTTTCCTTCTCCCAAATTATAAATTATGATTTGAGGTTTCCCATCATAGTAGCTTTCCTCAAAGGCTACTGGGAATTTCCATTTCCCGACCGGGTCTGATTTTCTGGACTTTCTATAGCTTTATATTGTAATGTAATAAATTAAATTTATAACGAGACTTGAATTAACACTCACGAATACAATTTTTCACTAATTCAGCCGATTTATTTATTTATACTTTCTATTTATTCTACACTTTTTGGTTTATTAATTATTTGTACACTATATTGCCCGAAAATTCGGGACTTCTAACTAACCTAGGGGCTAAACCCCGAAAAACCCGAATTTCCGATTATGATCCTATAAATTCGGAGTCGAGCCTAATGCCCGCCCCGAATTTATTGCACCCAGTGACAAGGTTTTTGCTTATAATGAGTCAAGGAACGCTGGTAAAAGCTAACTGACTTAATTTTTGTTCTCTATTGCTAAATTCTCTCTTCTCGATTTCTTCGAACGGAAGTGATAAGTATTCGCATTCTTGGATGGAGAATGCCAATACTTATACTTAAGCAAGTGTTCAACCGCAATATCCGGTTTGAACACTTGACTTATTACTTTTAATTATTCTGTAAAATGACTTATGCTATGGGTCGTGCATAGACTGTGCTTTCGTAGTCTATGCATCGTTTTCCATTTTTAACATCACAATATGGTTTGTAACTTTCTCATCGAACAATTGGCTGATGAGAACCTCTACCTCTATTACCTCTAAAAGGCCTGAATCTGCCTCTGAAACTGCCTCTTTGGTAATTGTTTCTCCCAGAATACCCTCTGTAATTAGATATTCCTCTACTTCTACCTCTCCAGTTAGACCTGCCTCTCTGATTGTCATAACAATCTCTTGCATAATGCGCTTGTTTACCGCATGTATAGCAATAAAATGATTTCTCGGAAGGATTCTCGTCTTTTGTCTGATTTTGATTGAGGCTTGCGACTAAAGTGGCTATCTGGGCAGTCAGCTGGGAAGAAGAAGTAGGTTCATCAGCTTGCAGACATCTCATCTTCGAATGGTCGGGAAGTTTTGGAAAAGGGGATTCCCAATCTTTGACTTCTGATTCCAATAGTGCCATGCTAGAAGTTCTCTTTTCTCTTTTTCTTTGGTTCATTTGATCACGTCGTTTTTGATCATACATCTGTACAGCTTTCCTCAAATCCATCATGTTATGGAAAGTTTTATAACGGAATATTTCTTGGTATATGGGGGTCATGTGCTCCACAATTAGTTTCATCAATGAATCTTCTTCGAGTTGTAAATCGCTGGCAGAATGGAGTCGTACAATACGATAAAAGAAAGTCGTTCCTAATTCATCATCTTTCTGCTTACAGCACAGTAAATTTTTAATTTTATCTTGAAGATACTCTTGTTCAAACAGTTTCTTCAATTGTTTCCATTTTAGTTCTTTCCACTTATTTGTGGCTATTCCATATTCATTGATAGCAGAAGTATTACTTAGTTCTTTTTCTACCATCTGAATCCAATCTGATGCAGCTCCCTCTAAATATTGAGGAAAGCCATCCACTTTAGCTTTCTCTGACCATGAAGATGAAAGTCTTTCAGAATTCTTAACAAAGGTTGATGCATCCATCCCTGGTAAGCCATCAAAACTTTGAATTCTTCGTTGTTCGATGAATGATACTGTCATAGGTCCATTAGAGAAATTTGAGGAAGTCATAATTGGATTTGAGAAAGGATTTGATTGGGGAGAGGGTTGGCCAGTTTCGAGTTGATGGATATTACTTTCACTGTCATCATCTTCATTATCCTCGTCTCTTCCTGATACTTTGGCTCCGTATGATTTACGGATTGTTCTGGCAGTATTGATCGTAGTTTGAGAGGTTGGACGGGAAGATTGGATAATGTTGGAAGGATTTTGTGAATTATTTCCAGGAAGAATGTTTAGAGCATATCTGAGGTTGTTTAATGTTTGCTCAAAAATCGTAGTTACTTCAGTCTCTGGACATTTCCGTGTTTTAATTCTTTCTTTTTATGTGCGGGCTAATTTAGCGGCGGTTTGATCATGCATTTTCAATTTTAACCCTAAAATGATGCAGTCCGTATAATATGCTTGTGCCTCATGAAGATTACAGAGTAAATGACCCCACCCGCATATAACCATTTTACATTTCTCCTGATCATCTAAAGCGTTAACCGTTTCTATTGTTGCATCGGTATATATTAAATCATCCAAATCATCCTGCTCTTTTACTTGTTTATCAGTTTGTTGGCCTTCTGGCCCTCCCCCACTAGGAGTTTCATCTCCCGGCATATTGGGTGAAAAGTTAACGTTTCTTCCTCCTCTATCATTTCTCCTACTTACTACGTGCCTTGATTCTGCAGTATTTGGCAAAATATTTGTCTGATTATCGGTATTACTAGGGGATGGAGTACTAAATTCTTTATTCATTTATTCTTTATTCTATCTAATATCTAGAGGTACCTTTTCTGAGGTAAATTAATTTAAAATACCGACTTATCTTTATGGAATGTCAGACAGGTTGAAATGGCTTCTTCACAAGTCTTCTTGGACGACTTTTCCTTCTACTTCAGAAAAATGCTGCTTTCTCTCTAGGAATAGTGACGGTGTCTCAGGAACAGTAGCTTTCTCTTCAGGAATATAAGGTGCGTCTCTGGACCACTGCTTTCTCGTTATGATTCACGGCGTCTGTCTCTGGAATTGTGACTTGATTTTAGGTTTTGGGCGATCTCCGTCTCTTCTCTAGCTGATTCAACTAACACGGCCTTCACAATTTGAGAGTTCATTCTTTTCCTTTTTATTTAAAGGTAATTTATCAATATATCTTTTCATAAAAACTGTTCCGTGAGCAATATGTATCTTCATTCTCTCCATTAAGTGATTAAATGTTCCGGAGTAATTTCCATCAAATTTTAATATCCTCTTACAACTACTATGTAACACATAATTAATCCCACAACTAATGCGCACAAAACACAGTATGAAGTACATAAACCCAGAATAATTAAAAAGTGTTGGAATTGTATTGCTGTTAATTGGTAACAAGCGATAGTCATTACTATCACAGTGAATAGCACAGAGCGTAATATCGCATACATTTTCTTACTGATTTGTAACTGTTCTTATTTACTAATTCTTGAATTTACTTCCAATCGCAGCTGCTTGCTTTCAAACTGTTTGCAATGAGTATTAAACTGATGACACCAAAACTCAGACAAGTTATTAACAATAGAATTATTGAAGTATTTAATCCCCAAAGTTCCCGTCGAATGATTATGATTCCAAAAATTAATTGTAACGAGATTATGGCACAAAACACCCACATCACAATTGTACGAAAATTGAGTTTCTTAACATTGACAACCTTCTATAAGTTCGAGATCCCGATTATTGATTTCGGGATCCCACTTCTGACACCATATTAGGTTGTCTATTCCAGATGAGAACTCAACTTGTCAGTAATTTCTCTTTAGGGTTTTCATGCTGGAGCACAATGCCCCATTCAAGTCACTAATATGCAATTGAATCTTTAAGACAGTAAATTGGGTTTTCTCCAGTGCTATACACTGTACACATTTATTTAATCTTTACTCAAGCTCTTCTCAAACCTCAATGCCCCTCTCGAGCACTCTTACATCATACTTATTCTCCACCAAGTCTCCTCATTTCATCCCCAACTTTACAATCATTCCACTCAAAAACTTTCGCTATAATAATCATATAAGCATAATAATATTAATAAGAGCAAATATATCCATCTTTGCTCACAATATCATCACTCGTTGATTAACAAATTTAAATACCAAATGAATAGTAATGATTATAAACCTTTTTCTATCATCCTATCATTAGATTTTGCACCTATTCTATAAGTCTTTTCTAAACTTTATCATTACTTTTTACCCTGGCATTACATTTAACAATGACATCATGAACAAAATAATTTTCATCAATTCACAGCGCTTTAAAGCAGTTTATAGTGCACAGGGTAGTTCTTTTGTGCAAAGAATGTGATGTTTTAATGATAAATAAATAAAAGTTTTTGGCCTATTAAAATAGATATTTTGTTTTGGCCCAAATGGATTTGTGGTTTTCTCAAATGACGTTACCATAATTTTTTTTGGCCCTACTGGTTTTTGCATTGGCAGTAATGGTCATTTTATTTCGGCCTAAATGAATATTTACCCAATTGACTGAGTTACCAATAGACAATTAAATTCTTGAAGATTTGAAGGACTTTTTGCAAAGCGGCGCGCTTCTGAGCGCGTATAGCTAATCCGAATTGCGCGGATCCATTGAAGTTAAATTTTAAGGATTTTTTCTGATGAAAAGAGATCAATCTTTGCATATATACTATCTTTTATTATTGATGAAAGAATATGCAGCTTTTCTTTCTTTTTAACGATCAATGTTGCATCATGGTCGGATCCTGAAAACGGAAACATTACAACTTCACAAAATGTTTCAGAATCCGGGACAAAATATGATCCAATTAACTACTTGTAGTGTTTGTTACTGTTGTTGGATTTTTTACCATTTGTGTAAACCCCATTTCAGAAGCAAAATTCAACAGATAAAACTTATCTTTGTCATTAGGTAAGGTATCTATATATAAATCTCCCATAACAATTGCATCACAATCAAATTTTTTCAGATATTTCTGAAAATGTTTATAAACTCAAGATCTTTATATGTTGGGGGTTCTAAATGATATATACATGAATTGACTTCATACCTAACCTTTTTACTTTTAAACAATTTATCTCAATTTCAATAGTTGCACCAAGATCTAAATTAATTTCAGAATAAAAACATACGTTAATATTGCAGACGATTGCTCCACCTCCAGATTTTCCTTTTTTATTTGAACGAATAGTATTGCTCGATTTCAAATTCATTCGTCCACCTTCCTGGATATAATTTAGATTCAATTATTACAACATATAAAATATTGTTTTCGTTTAGTAAAATACTTTTCACTTCATCTAACTAAAACCTAGACCATTGACACTACAATGACAAAATTAAAACCCTTTTGGTGTCTTCTTTGTGGATGATTGCCGTTTTTCACTCGCATCGAAGGCATCATGTGATAGATCATGTAAAAGATTTGGAACAACATCATTATTTAGTTCAATGTGTCCTTCCTCATAAACATAATTGCATATTGTGAAAAATGTTTTAATGGGTAGACTTCTGCATAGATTTCGGTGGCGAATGTAAAAACTCTCCATTGCAAAGAGAATAAAGTCACTTGGGAAAGAATAAAGCAATGTTGGTAAGTGTGGTCAGTTATCTAAATTCTATGGAACTTTGATAACGGAAGTGGTGGTGGATGTGAGCTTCTGGATCATACTTGGAA
>JAQFYJ010000389.1:0-13812 GCA_034694685.1 Isotoma anglicana | reverse complement strand
CATCATTTGACGCATTACACTGAGAGGGATGGTTAGCGTTGGACCTTAAAAGGATATAAAAAAATGTGTTTTGGTTTATATATGTAAGTCTATATTAGTTTAGTATGTTTGTCTATATAATATGCAATATTTTGAGAGATTTTACCTCGCCAATTAAGGTAGTTTGAGTCTTCTTTTTTCAGCCAAAATCTAAAAATCAGAAAAAAATGTTAAATTGCTTTACATTTAAATTAAATAGGTGGATATTTGTAGAATACCTGAATTGATAAGAACCAATGGAGTTTCTAAGAACTCGAACTGCAAGTCTACCACTTTGGGTGGTGAAAGTAAAGGCTTTATCCCAACTGTCATCATCTATATTATAGACAACATTAAAAATTTACAAAATGAAAATTAATTCTGAAATAATAAATCGACTCACCCAACTTATTATGATTGGACGCATAAGGATGCTGCAAACATTTTATATTGTCGTGAAACTTGGTCGCTTCTATTTCCTTTAACTGTGCATTTATCCACTCCATCATAGATGGGAATTCAAAAGCGCTAATCTAGGAAAAAAAATAAAAACGTCTTATTTTTTTTATAATACTTTGATGCTGGTTGAAACTTACTCTCATGTAAGTGTTGGTCAGATCGGGGTTTTTTTTTAAAGCTGGTTTCATAAAATATATGAAATATTGGTCGTGCTGGAAATTGAATTGAAATCGCATATAGATGGGTGGGATGTGGATAACATTCGGGCCTGGAAAGTAAAATCCCTCAATTCGGTCTGGAGCATAAGCTTCCAAATCGTCTTCATCCATAACGACTTCCGAACGATGATAAGACGAAGATGCGCGAACATTAGGACCTTCTTCGAAAGCTTCCCGTAGAATCGCTAATTCGGTCTGTGTTTCATGCAATTCGGACTTTGTTTCGTGCAATTCCTTTGTAAGCTTGTTGAGTTTATTATGCTGAACAAGGTCGGTGGTGGCTACAACTCTTTGGTAAGGACATTCTGTACAGAAATAATTTTTTTAAATGAATTAACGGTGAATATAAAACGTATATAGGGTTACTTACGTGTAGAGTATGGTTGATGACGTTTTGGAGGCATGGTTGAAAGATGTAAAACACTGTCTGTAAAATGTCGGAGGATAATGATTCGACTTAACCAAATGAGTTTGATATTTATGGGGAGCCTAAAAAATAAATGGTCCTAAATAAGTATTCCATAAAGAGTAATTAAATATTCAATATTCCATTGAAAAGAAATGTTTAGTACAATTACTTTTAATATAATTGTCGTTTACAGTATAATTGAGGACAGATGATTTTGTTTAAATACTTTGTGGTAAACTCTGGTTGTAATAAATGTTTGCTTGCCTGATTCAGTACTATATTATTTATAGAAATAAAACACACAGACTGTTTAAAAATGGCTCAAATACCGGAATTGCCATCGTCTTTAAAGAAATTGGGGTATCGTGCGTTAGATACATCATATTCATGGACAATGGAGCAATCTTTCGAAAAATATTATAAATCGACTAAAGTGAATGTTTTAAAATCGTTCATTAAAGATCTGCGGTCTAAACGAGAAAATAAAGTAAAAGAAACAGTAGACCCGGAAGTGGTTGTAGGATTTCGGTTAGACGGCAACAAACCTACTCTGTCACAACAAATTGTGATTGACATGATGGAGGCGTTTTTTTCAAAAACGGAAAAACAACAGGTTGATGATCCTTTAGTCCTGTTGGTTGGCGGGATTAGTGGGAGTGGTAAAACCACTTTGATTCGGTGAGTTTGGGTTCGAGTAACAAAACATTTGTAGTGTGTTTCATTGTGTTATTTTATTTTCGTAGTTATATGAAGCATCGCTTAGAACGGTTAAATATGAAACATTATATTACGTCTTATACGGGATCCTCGAGTTCTCTTATTTCTGGATGTACTCTTGCTAGCCTGTTTGGCATGAAAAAAGAAGGAACAAGCTATGAAACAATGCTTAAGGACGAGCGTATTGATAATCATTTACGAAATAAATTTGTCGGTAAAATTTAATTTTAGTTTGCATTCTATATGGAATTTATTAAATACTAGTTATTGGTTTAGATTGCCGCATGATAATCGTTGATGAATATTCGTTTCTGGGGGGGAGTTTCTGGAATTATATGAATCAATCATTGCAGAGAATATTTGATACGACGCGAGATTATGGTGGATTGTCCTTGGTTGTTTTGGGGGATTTTTGTCAATCATTGCCGGTACACAATTAATTGAGATTATTAGCGTTCGTAAAAATGTAATTATAGTATGGTCTTTTAATAAGCTCTTTAATTGTGTAGATTAAAGACTTTCCATTACATTTTTGCCCGAAACAACTTAGGAACCGTGGATATGAATTTGCGGCAAAAGGAATTGAAGCTTTTCAGCGGATTACAAATTGTGTATGGCTACATGAAAATGTGCGGCAGAAACATGACGGGGCGTTTTTTCGTTTGTTGAATAACATTAGAGAGAAGGAAGTGACTGAGAATGACTTTGAAATTCTCAAAACAAGATTTAAAGAAAATCTTCGTCCTTTTGAGCAAAACAAGTTTAAAGACGCTGTTGTGTTATTTCCGTTTCGCTGGCAGGCTGAATATCACAACAGGTTAAATATCTGATTTGAGTTTTAAAAATAATAGTTGAGTTATAATTGAATTTTGATTTAGATCGATGCTAGAGAAATTAGAACAACCGTTGGCTAAAATTCCCTATAAAATTTCTCCTGCTGAGGGGTACGAATGTTCATTTCTTCCTTCTTATCAACAGGTCTTTTTAGCTAAAGGTGTCAAAGTAATGCTGATAAAAAATGTTTTAACAGAAAAACATTTGATAAATGGTGCTGTAAGTAATTTTGCAAATAAAGAGTTGTGGCAGAAATAGTAAAGTAATATTAATATATTGTAACAAGATGGGAGTCATTGAGGATGTGCTTTATGCGGAAAATAAACGGCCGCCACATCATCTTCCTGAAGTTGTGATGGTTCGAATTGATACGTTCAAAGGGCAAACGCCTTGGGGTAACGGTAAAGCCATTCCTATCGTTCCAATTCAAGAAAGGATATACGTAGTAGAAGAAAACCAATATTACACTATTACGTCTATACCGCTTATTAATGCGTTCGCTTTGACACATTTAAAAACTCAGGTAAATAGCAAATAATAGTGTTACTATATACATGGTATAATTAAAAGCAGTTTAACTGGAATGTTTTAATTTTTAGGGTATGAATCTGGATTTAGCAAGAGTTTGTCTTTCAGAAAACGAAACACATTATAATATGACTTATGTTTGCCTTAGTAGAGTCAAAAAATTAGACCATATAATGATAATACCAAATTATTTTGATGCTGATAGGTTTAAGCAGAGTAATTTTCTTGCCTTTAAGTGGGAGCAAGAAAAAGAATCCCGAAGGTTAGGTATACCAACGCGATTAAAATTAACATTTCATGACAAGCAATTAGGTTTACAATTATTAAAAAGACCAATTATTCAAATAGCTCGTGGTTCTGATGTGAATATTAATGACGTTTTACTTCAAGAAAATTTGCAACTTAGAAGTTTTATAAGTGATGCTTTAACAAAAAGAAAGAAACGTAATGTAACGAGTGATTTAGAATCTGGTTTGATCAACACAGATGAAGTATTTGAAAATGAAATTGATGAGGAAGGAATGGAAACCTTAACTGATTCACAAAACTTGGAAACATTACCTTCATACCAAATCAAATAATTACAAAAAATATCGTTTATTTGTGATAGTTTGGAGTCGCATGAGCGTGTAGAACACTTATAATTGGCAAATAAAACGAAATAAGCAATTATGTATAATTATGTGTTATTATATATATAATCAGTGTCTTCTCCATTAATTATAATTATGTAGCATTATATATAATTGGGTTTCATTATTTCTAATTGTGGGGTATTAGACGTAATTTTGAGGCATTACACATTATTTATGTTATAATGTTGTAATGGTTTAAATAATGGGGTTGTTGGAGTATTATATTTTATGGAACTTAGGCATGAACATGAAATGAAAAATGGTATAATGTTGTATTATGTTACGGTGAGGGTTGAAATAAAAATTCGAGTTCATTCTCAGTTGTGTGTGGGTGTCTGCGGTTTATTTGCTATTGTCAGTACCACGAGACGGTTCTTATGAACTGTGCATAATATTGTTTTAGAATCTAGAAACACTTTTACCACAGTTATTATGACGTCTACTTCTAGCGCTGGAAGCCAGTCTCAACGTTATCGAGTGGAATGTGTATTTAGATCTTTTCGCCGAAACATACGACTATCTGGATTTCGTGTAAGTTTAAAAAAGGGATTGTGTTAGTGGAGGTGAAATGTTTTCGGCTTTCCCAAAATCTGTGAGAGCTTCGAATCAAGGCACCCCCAAAAATATAATACTTTTTTGTTATTTCTTTTTTGCAGTTTAATTGTTGTTACGAAGGATGTAATTTTTTTTGCTATCGCCATGAAGAGTTTGCCGAGCATTGCGAGGTTAATTAACAAGCTATATAAATCTATGATGATTTACAAAATTCAAATTTGTATAGACTATTTTTTGTTTAGCTTTTTCATTTTTGTCCAAATTGTGGGGAACAAGTTGCAGACCGGAATGAACACATGTGTGAGCGTCCTGCTCAAATTGGAGGTCATTTCGCTCCCATCAATGTTAATACCCGACTATTTCAGGAGGTGGAAAGGGCACATTTAGGCACATTGGTTAAATATAGTTATGAATTTGTGGAACCTTTTGAAACAGCAGCTGATGGATTTGACTATATTCGAGAAGACTGGGAACATTTGTTAAAAATTTATGTACAGGCGTATGGGGGGATCATAGTCTTATGTAGCATGAATTTCCGACTAATAAGTATTTTGGACAATTCCACTGTGTATAAAAGGCTACACACACCTTGGCAGAGAATAACGCACGAAAATTTTATAGAAGAAAACATGCTTTTTGCTGTCCAATATATTATTAACAGTCTTAGTTTGTACAACGAAGGGTCAAGTTCATTTATGTTGGACTGGATAGAAGAAACGGTGGTAGAAGCGCTCAACGATTTGTATTCCAAACCAGACAGTAGAAAACCTTCTCATTATTTTTGGACAGATCAGGGTATGATTTTATTTTTAAACATAACTGCAAGCCAAACGCGCACACGCACTTTACTAATTACATTATTTTTGCGTTTTATATAGGAAACGAGTTTTACAACAAATCCATGACAGAGTTTTTAAAAAGGCATAAAATAAAGCAATATAATTCGTTTACAAAAATGAAAACAAGTCCCGTTGAACGTGCCATACAAACGTTCAAATCTAAACTCTTTAGATATTTTACACATCAGAATGGTCGCAACGTATGGATTGATGTGTACGAGAAATTGACAGAACAAATCAACGACAGTTTTCACAGAAGTATTCAAACGACCCCACGTAAAGTGACCCCCAAAACTGAGAATGAAGTGTGGCATACACTCTATTCAAATTTGGCATTTCCAGAAAACTTTAATGGTAATAATAGTAGTGGTGGTGGTGATGAACCCGAAAATGATTCAGCTATTGAAATTGTTCAATTGAAACAGGAAAATGATCCACAAAAACTTATTGGAGCAACAGAGCTGGCCAACATTTCCGAACTCATCACAAGTCCTCTTGTTGCTAAATTACAAAAACCCAAAACAACAACAAAAACAAAAACATTGTCGTCTTTGTCTTCTACATCACCACAACTACCACCAACATTTAACAAGAATATTAAAAAAGCCAAATTAAAATCCAAATTAGCCGTTGGTGATTTAGTAAGAATTGGAAAGTCTAAATTATTATTTGAAAAAGGGTACACAGCAAACTGGGGCTCTGATGAATTATTTCGCATCACCTCCACCCACCTTTCTCCCGATAATGTTTTCATATATAAATTACATGATTTATCTGAGCCTCGAGCTAGACCCTTGGCAGGTACATATTATGCCAATGAATTGCAGAAGGTGGCCGACCCCACGGCCGGTTGAAATAAACCAATGAATACTAATCAGTAGCTACTGTTGGCTGACCATTGACCAGTACCCAATGGCCATTGGCCAGTGCTTATTATTTACTGTCCAATAAATGTTATTTACTATCCAATAAATATTATTTACTAACCAATAAACATTATTTACTATCCAATAAATATTATTTACTATCCAGTGATCATTATTTACTCTCCAACATTTCATTTCATATGAGCAAAAGTGGCCGTGGTGATGGTAGTAGTAAGAGTAGAGCAGCAGCAGCAGCAATGATAGCAGTAGCATAATCATTCATTATAGGCCTCAAGCATAATACAAACTCTACTCACATAAACACAAATTAAATTGTACAAAAAGTATTCATCACACTACAAAAAATTTTTTAGTAAAATAAATCATCAGAGGCAGCAGCGGTAATAGCAACAATACAATGGAAAACAATTTGGAAACGTTGCTGGCGGGTTCAAGATTTTACATTACAGCCGTCAGTGACCAAAGCAGTAATATTTTTCCCAACAACAATTTTGCTAATTTTCGAGTTCAGCTTCCAAAAGCCATTACAGTGTCAAGCTCTTGTGAGGTTGGATTATGCGAAATAAGCTTTTGTCCTCAAATAAAACTAAAAGAAAAATCTGAGGAAACTACAACAGCAGCAGCAGCAGCAACTTTATCCACTCTAACACCAGATGAAGAAATCCTGTTGGGAATAAGAACTACTGCTGCTGCTGCTGCTGTTGCTCAAGGTTCCGGAGGTGCTGCAGCTGCAGTTTTTGAAAACACCAAAGGTGACAACAATTCTACATCCACTCCCATTCTGAAGGGCATTTCTCCTTCTACTGGTGATGGTGCAGCTGCTGCATCAACTACCATTACGGTCAATAACAAAAAGCCGGCAGAAAAGTTTTTTGGAAAAACAGCCGAAGACAATAAGATAATTGTTTTTGTATACCACCAATTTCAATTTAATGTTGAAAACAAACAAAGTGGAATAGGTTCCTATCTATCATCCTTGAAGCTTGACATGAAACGATGGCAATTTGGACTTGACATTTCAACCGATTATTCTGCAGGATTAACGACTGGCATTACAATTTTCACATATACAATGAATGAAATTAATCGTGACTATACTGTTGACTTGGGGGAGAAATTATCCGAAATTCTAGGACTCGATCGTACGCCCATGAAACATGGTGTTTACCGAGGAACGAAACCGCAAAATAGCAACGCCTACAAATTACTGGAAAAATCCGAAATTCTCAGCATCACTGGTTATAAATACTCAAATACCAACATATTGCTTGAGGAGCCAACAGATTCTTCCGTTGAGTCACTCACATTTTTGATTACGGACGCTCTAACAGAGTACAACATCCCTATAGTCATGGAGCTCACGGCTGATCAAACGTTTTTTCGAGTCAACCTCAAAAACTCAAAGTACCAGTTACGTTTGTCCGACAGACTCAATACATACTTGGGTTTACCGCCCACATTCACGTTTACCCAACTGGTGACAGAGTGTAGCATTCCCTCGGATCTGCTCGAACGTGCAGAAGACCTGCTGACCCCCGACCAACACCAGCACTTTTTCACAACAGACAATGATGCATTGGCTAGGGGTACCAAAACCACCACCTCATCAGAAAACCCCAACCATTTTTTAATATGCTCTGATATTGTACAAGAACAAATTTACAATCAGAGTATACAACCTCTGTTACGCATCATTCCACTGGCTGTCGCGCTTCAAGACAGACCTCAGACCAGCAGCTGCAATAAAATACTAAATATCGTGTTCAATCCCGTTCAATACTTGACAATTAAAAAATTACATTTTCACACAATACATTTCACAATTAAAAACGAAATGGGAAATATTTTAAAAGCAAACAAAACGTTGGGGGCCAGTCCTACAAGCATTGTGTTACACTTTAAGAATCGTTTCGATTAATGAGACATATTTACTGTGATGACCAAAGACGCTGTGCATTGGACAAACAGCCTTATAAAGTACAAATGCAAAGCGGAAGCGGTGGTGGTAGTGTTGCTTCAGCAGCTGGAGGTGGTTCAGGAGGATTGCTTCCCTTAGCTGTTGATTATTTGATTCCTATTTCGAATTCAAACACGACAGCATCATCACCAGTCGTTACAAAACCAAAAATTCAAATAAAAACCAAAAAGAGTAAGAATACAAAAACAATTAAAGGTGGTGGTGGTGGTAAAAAATCTAGTAAAACGAGTCAGACTGGAAAAGGTAGAAAAAAGCAAACTAAATCTAAACCAAAGAAGAAACCAGGACGTCCTCCGAATAAAAAATCAAAGTGTACTTCCCAAAAGGGTAAAGGCAACAAATCATCTCAAAAAGGGAAAGGCAAGAGCACAAAGAAAAAATAATTTACATCATGACATCCGTCTTTGAAGGTAGCGTCCCTGGAATAAGGTCCTCTCTTGACCTTTTTGCAAATTCGTCAACTGATATCAGTGTTACAGGCTCTGACTTTTTGACTGTGTATCCTACCAGTTCTGTCCGTGAACCGAATCCTATTGAGTTTACTATTTTACCAATTCAAACATGCTATTTGGATTTATACTCGAGTATGTTGTATGTTCGTGCTCATATTCAGAACTCTGATAAAACAAAACTAAGTACCAATCAATTGGTTGCGCCAGCGAATTTATTTTTTCACAGTATGTATGAGAGCATATCTATGCACATTAATGGTGTTCCAATTTCTTCAAATACTAATTTTTATCCATATGCCTCGTATATTCAAACTCTTCTGAGCAATTCTCAAGAAGAAAAATCAACAGTTTTGACTAAAGAAATTTATTACAAAGACACAGCCCCGGACACTCTAGTTACAAGCTCGAATCCTAGTTTTGCCACACGAGTAGCTCTGGCTAAAGAATCAAAATCATTTGAAATGATGGGTCGTCCTTGTGTCTCATTATTTCAGCAAAAAAAATTCTTACCCCCCGGTTTGGAAATCCGCATTATTCTACGGCGTTCTAATCCCGAATTCGCCCTTCAGGGTGTAGAAAACTCGGACGCGACAAAACCCTATAGTTATGAAATTATAATTGACGAATGTATTTTATTTTGTAAGAAATTTCAAATCAATCCTGCAGTAACAGAGTGGCACGAAAGTTTATTTAAAAAGGGTCAAAAGGCAATTTACCCGTGTCGACAAATTGAAATAAAAACATTTTCAATTGCACCAGGCAGCTTGTCATTCATTTCTCAAAGTATATGGATGGGTCCGGTGCCAGAATACCTTATTATTGGTTTGGTAGATGGACAGGCTCTGAATGGTCATACTAAACTGAATTGTTTTAATTTTCAGCATTTTAACATTTCGGACATTACTGTGACGCTTGACGGAGATAGTGTAGTTCATCGTTCTTTCCATTTTGATTTTGAAAAGAAAGTTTACCTCACCGCCTATGACGCTCTATGTAACGTTGCAGCCTCTGGGAGAAATAAAACAAATTTTATTGACAGGGATGATTTTCTAAAAGGTCATACGTTATTTTGTTTTGATCTACTACCAAGTAACCAGGGAAATCGGTTTCAGCTGGAAAAAGTAGGCCATATACGGGTTCAAATTAAATTTAAAACAGCAGTTTCTAGTACTATAAGTCTAGTAGTTTATGGTTCATTTACTAATTTAATGACGATTGATGGTAATAGAAATATAGTTATGGAATCCAGCACCGCAGCTAGTATTTCCAATCAGTAGTAAATTGAATATGAATTCTGATACGTTATATTGTGCATTAAGTTTAATTTCTAATCTGAGTAAATTTAAAAAAATTTATGTATTAGCTAAAGATGAGACTAGGTTAATTAACTTTAATAAATGTCCACTAATTGTTGTTCAAAATACTCGAGAACGTTCACACTCTGGCGAGCATTGGTTGGGTTTTATTTGTACAGTAGTTAATAATAGAATACAAACAATATATTTAGACAGTTATGGACTACCATTAGCTAATTATAATATGACTTTCCCTTTTCCTGTTATGCAAGCATTTAGACAAAATTTGCAGTGTAAAACATCATCAGTTTGTGGTCATTATCAAATATTTTTTATTTATAGAATTGCGGTAAATAAGAAATCATTAGTTAAAATATTAAAAGAATTTGTTAGTATAAATGAATGTAGGATGAATGATTCAATTGTTAGTAATTTCTTTAAAACTTTTAAAATAAAATTAAACAACTGCTGTCTACCTCAATGTAAAATGTATATAGTTGATAAATCAAATAAACCCCAAACTTGTGTATGTAGAATCTAAAAAGTAATAAATTGTTCAATTTAATTCAAACTCGAATTCGCTTGCATTGCTTCCAGCGAAACTCCAGAAATTTGCAATCTTGAGCACGCCCTAGCATAGGATTTAACTCAGTCCAGGCCTCAAGGGCTGTATGATTATTTTTTGCAAGATAAATTGAAGCTAATTTCAAATCACGGCATGCAGTTCTCTCGAGCGCTTCGACTAAAGACTCTTGGAAACCCTAAAATGATTAATTTTCTTTTTTAATTTCAGGTAAAACGTTAATTCATATGATATAAATCACTTAAATAAAAATTCATACCAGGGGGTCACATGAGATTGGTGTTGGCAAGTCCAAACTCGCATTGACTTGGGTAGAAAGAGCAGCGTTTTGCATTAAAAATACAGCAACATTAGGTCGTTGGCCATCCAATTTACTGAAATTGAAAACTGCTGGCTCAATGCGTGCAAGAATCATGTCACTCGTACTGCTGTCTGTCACAGGAAAACCTGAAATAATGATAATAATAAAATTTAAGCCGGCTATTTCACCACAGACACACCCACACGCATTTTTTTAATATAAAAGAGTGAGAGAGAGAGAGAGAGAGAGAGAGAGAGAGAGAGTCCACCTACCATCAACAGGTACATTTTCATTTAACATACTGTTCTCCACTTCGACTTTCACCACAGTCGGGGTAAGTTACGACTCAGAAGAAGAGAAAGTTGTCACTTTTACATTATTGTTCTCATCGACCGTAAAAGAATTTGGTGTAGTCATCTGAGGGTGCATGATAATACTTTGATTAAGTTGCATTAAGTTGGTAGGAGAAACGGTAGGGAAAATTTCAGGTAAATTCGTCACAAGTTTAGAAATAATTTGTTGGCGATTGGAACGAATTGTTGTGGACGCTTCTGATGAAATAAAAATATAAACTTTTTAATACTTTATGCTCTAGTGTCACAAAAACAAACAGAATCATTCGAAAGAAAAAACTAAAAACCCCAATCTCACCTGGGTTCTGGGTCCCGAGTTGATTAAAATTTACATTCTCATTTTGCCTCACCCTTTCCGTCTTTAAAATGGACCCAAAAGAAATGTCGGAATTTATGATTTCCTCTTTTACTCTTTTCTTGTCTTAAATGAATAAAAAATTACCCTTAATTCTCACAAAACCTAACCTCCAAATCTAATCCGATCATAATATTTTTTATTGTGTAAAGTTAAAACAAATACCTTGCGAATCCTTGAACCGACCACATCCACGCGAGTTACGCATAGTTGATTTTATATCGTACTCAGATCGTGTATTTTCATCAATACACTTTTCATCCAACGTGTCCAATTTGACATAAACACAGTTAAACACTCGAAACAAGTTAACACAATTATTACAGTCCGAAAACCCACCACAAAAATCACGGGCTGTCTCAACTTGCCCGGTCAGCATAATTATAAATGCACTGAAAATAATAAACTCTTTCACCATTTTAATGCCTTGTCAAATAATAGGAAATAACTTTATAATGTTTCTCTCCAATCCCAGAAAGACTACTAAAATCTTCATGGTCCAAACTGTGAGAAAGTTTAATAAAATAATAATTTTTTTAAATAAAAGTACAGAGCGTTTAAATTTCAAAAGCGAAAACAAAAGTCTAAAGTGAATCTCTCCAATTTCCAAAGTTAATCTCGAATAAAAGTTATTTCCAACCACCATGCATCTAAAATGTACACTCACATTCTATTATGTAAAAAGTATATGTATACATACCCTTTCCGACTCCACCATAATGAATGAATCATCCCTCCGCATATAATAGTAAAGTTGAAAAAATCTCCCATCCGACTTGCATGTGATTTAGAACATAATTATGATAAGAGTTCATTATCATATACAAATCATTTGACAATCTTAAGAAATGTTAATCTCACCAAAAAATGAAATACTCCCCTCTCTTCTCTTTTCGTTTTATTTCTCTCTTTTTTCTCAAACTCTTACACTCACGTAATAATAATAATAGATAGTTGACAGTTTCACAATATTTAAAAACAAAAGTGTCAAATTTCAAAATGTGGTGTAATCAGTATTCGAACAATTGTGAACACTGCTTATTTAATAAATGCTTATTCATAAGCTTTAAAACGGGTTCCAGTATGTGTGTGCAAAATACAACCGAAATTCTTCGAAACGTAGATTATTTACTTGAGCCAGGGAATGAAATATTGTGTGGAAAAATCTCGCCTCAAATAACACCACCACCACCGCTTGTTCAAAGTTCTCTTCCAGCTACTTTAATTTTTCTTGGTAATTATAATTTTTATAACTACATAATAATTAAAAACAAAACTTGAACTCATTTTGCTCTATTATTAAATTGCTTTTAGTATTGGCTCTACTTTGCCTGTTTATTACTGTCTGCCTGCTTGCTCTGAACTTTAATAGCTTACGTAATAGGATAAACTCTTTTTGTGCTAATATGAGACGATCTCAGCAAACTTTGCCCACTACAAACCAGAGACGACCCAATTTAATGTCTTATTTACCTCCTCATACAATTTCTCATTCTGCACGACAGCAATTGCTAAATGAGTATTTAGACTCCCAAGGTTTAGTCGCAATTCATCGCAATCGCTTAATTAATACCAACATAAGTGAGAGAAATGATGCAATTCAAAGAGCTGTCCAAAATATGAACCTCAACATAAATTCAAGATTTCCTCAAATTAATGTACCAGCTCCACCAAATACACGAGAAAACTCTGTAGCCCCCATTTCACGTGCGAATTCTGTAGCCCCATCCGAACAAAGTCATAACTCTTCATCAAACCCGTCCACATCATCATCATCATCTAATTCAACTATGAATTCCAGCTCTGATTATGAAAATAATCTAGAGCTGGAACAACAAAATCAAATTAGAAACCCTACCCCACCCCCCGCTAATGCACCATCGACCTCTAATGCACCAGTCCGACCTCCAAGAACTAAAAAAACGACACCCGTCAAGTCCACATACAATCTCCGACCAAAACCCAATCCACCAAACTATTTACCTCCCATATTTTCAGAGGACGAAGATGAAAATAATTAGTATTTGTAAACCCTCATAATATTAATACAATCATTAGTCTTCCTATTGTGATCTTCTTCTTATTATTCCTATTATGTTCAATGGTTAAAAATATCTATTAAATTATGCATGCAAACATTACTTGTAATTATGCCCATTTATTTTTTAACAAGCACTGAGCAAATCTCGCATAATATTATGCATCACTCACCACTCACTACAAAAAAAACAAAATCATTGCATACTTTTTGCCATAAGATTTGGTTTTGTATGTTAAACCCCATAAGCACCGGTCGAAGGTTCCTTTAAACACACTGCTAACGTGGTTAAAAGATAATCCTGTTTATTTTAAAATTTGCAATTCAAGAAAATATATGAGATAATTTGGTTTTTGAA
>JAQFYJ010000388.1:0-13820 GCA_034694685.1 Isotoma anglicana | reverse complement strand
CCTCCGTCGATTGAATGCGGAAGGCATCAATCGACCCAACATTCCTTTCAGTACTGATAAGGGGTCATAGGTTACAATATAGTAATGCATGTTAAATCTCAGAATTTTCATGCTGGATTTGATCGGCTGAATAAATCTTTGCAAGATTTAAGTAATCACTAAATTGTCGTAATAAGAATAAGTTATCTTTTAACAAAGAAAAAAACAAAATGTATGTTATTTCACCGATATTATGATAAAAGTGTCAAAAATATATGCTTGAATGATATTAAAATTGGAATGGTTATAAATGAAAGGCATGAAGTATGTTGGTGTGTATTTAGATCTGGGTTTAAACATCAATGGTCATTATAATTCTGTTGATCATAAAACATCAGAAGGGTTGTCAATAATGCATACTATTAAAAGATATTTGACAGCACCTATAATAATATCTTGTATTTCAGCATATTGTCCAAGTGTCTGACTATTGGATATTAATTTGGCCGACACAATCGAATTTCAAATTATCTGAGTTAGATCAAAAATTCGGAAGATTTTTACTTTCCTACTTTTTCCTGTTTTGTGTAAAAAAATGAAAAAGAAAAACAAAGTATTTATAGGCATTTAAAAAGTACAAGCATGCTAGAATTATTTGATAGAATTAATTAATTTACACTTGAAGAAAGAATAAGAGTTGCAAGTGTAAAATTTGTACTGCGCTATGTTAATAAAAACAATAATGATTCTAGAGATTGGTTCTCTTTCTCAAAGAATAGTTGTCGAATATCTTTCCTCGGTTGATGTGTCCAAGCTTTAGAACAGAGAAATTAAAAAATTGTGTGAGATATAGAGCTATTTCTATTTGGAATTGTTGGCCTCAATTTTGGTGCTATGAAAAATTATCTGGAAAAGAAATTTTGAAATTGGTGAAGGATCATATTGTAAGTATTAGAAAAAATATAATGATTAAAATAAGTAAATAGGGGTATAAATTGGATTTAATTGGATTGTGTTTCAATATGTTTAATGGTATTGAAATTGTTTCTGGAATTTGTTTAAAAAATTCTCAGTCAGGTTTTGAAGATCAGTATTGTCCAACAACCGATGATTTTGAAGAATTATAGACAGTACTGTCTACTTTCAGCAGAGTTGGGCAAACGTGCCGACCAATCAGTCACTATCACATTCAAAAATTGTACCAATCACTCCGATCACTCTATGCTTTTAAATTTTTATGGACTAATCTGTCAATATATGTCGCCTCCAACTTTTTTTCGGTCACCAATCTTTCCGATCAGGTGAAAATGGAATAAAACCCTTTCCTTGTCACTCCCAAACTTTTATTACATAAAAAAATTCCTCTCACGATCTTTCCAACAAATTAAACTTTCTGACCGGTCACTCACATATCTTTGAATTTGACTTATTTTTTTATTTTTTTACTTGAATATTTAATGCTAGAATTTAGTAACTAAATTACGTAAGTATTTAAGGCACAGTTATCGGAAATACTGTACGCAAAATGAATTACGATTCGCAATCAATTCATGGCATAACTGTTTTCTTGTAAGTTAATAACTAAATTTAAATTAACTTAACATATGCATTTCTTTCATTTAATTCTTGATAAAACCTTCGCGCGAATGCAAATGACGATGAATGCAAATTGCATCCATCGTCACTCCATCGTGAAGCCGAAAATTACACTGTCACTGCTTCAGTTGCGTCACTTTCACTCAATGATGGTATTACTCAATTAAGTAAACTTCATTGTGGCGGAGACTGCATTTACTGTATACTGAATCTCAGTTCTTCACTGCCCAAAAATAATTTTTCTTCAATTCACAATTTTTAACTAACAATTGATTCAACGTCTCAATTCAGACCTAGAGCTTGGCATTGTTTTTAAAACATATCTAATACCTAATGTGAAAATTTGTTTCAAATGATAATAAAATATGACACTCCAGTGCAGTGGTGACCATAACCCAAATTCTTGTCTATACTCTATACATAGTCCAGGTGATGTGTTTCCTTTTCGCGCCCTCGGCCCACCCTTTATGCGTTACAGCCCCTAGGGTTGCATTTTACCGCCCTAGCTCCTTGGGTTGCCTTTTCGCGCCCCAGCCCCTGCCCCTCCCTTTTCACGCCCCAGCCATAAGAGTTGCCTTATCGGACCCTAGGGGCTGCGCTCCATCCTTTTCACGCACCAAGGGCTGCCTACTTCCTTTTCGGGCACCTGCTGATAAATAAACAAAAACAACTCACAGCCAATGCGCTCCATCCTTTTAGCGACCCATATCTTCAAAAGTGTTATGCGCATAACTAAGCTTATCTTTATAACACAAATCATCTTGATGACAAAGATTACTAAATTTAAACAATATGATGGAATTAAACGAAATTATTCAAAGAGGAATTATTGTTTATGCTTGAACGAAACAATAAAATAAATCTCTTTAGTTATCATAAAACAGTTCGTTTTCGGACTTAAGATTCTGGGTCGGGGGCAACGTAACACTTCGTTGCTACCTGATTCAGTTTTCCCTTTTCCGTGTTCATAGAAAAATTTCAAAATGAGAGTCAGTTATTATTTGACTTTTATTTCGTACTGGCGATGGCTGGAAGGCCGAAACAAGATCGAAATTGTCTGCGAGTACCGGTTAGGGTTTAAGCGGAGTATATGACTTTAGCTTATCTTTTCAAAATAAAAGAAAAATTTGTCAATTTCTGAAACTGTGGTTATTTGTGTTTATGCACTCATTAAATACAGCTGAAGGAAAATAAACATTTAAAAATTAAGCGTTATTTGAAGTTGTAGAACCCCATGGGGAGTTAATTTTTCGACCTCCTCAAAACGGTAGACGGTTCAACATCCCAAATGAACGTTTGAAAAGAGCTTTGAAAGTTTGAAAGTTTTTACCAAATTTAGGTATTTTAAAGATACATTTGCATTGTCCAATAGACATGTTTTTTATAAAAAACAGTAATCACACAAATATTTAAATTAGATGTTTAATTTTCTATAAATTTTTCAACTCGTTGATAAATGCATTGCGAGAATCAATTTTGAAAGCAATAGGGATAGCTTTGTTCGATGCATAATTTTTAACATTTTTAACAATAGTATAGCACATTCGTCATTGTTCGTTGTTCCTTTATTAGGGGGTTTAATGTAAGAATCCTCATTAAAAATTATAGGACATTTAAAGATTTCTTCTAATGTATCCTTTATGGAATCACCAACGTCAGCAAGAAATTTGTTATCAAAATCCAGGTCTCGGTTCAATTGGATAGAGTGGTTTCCTACTAGGATTAACATGGGTCAAGATTTTAACGACCCGTCAGGATTTTTCTAACACATCAAAACATTGCAATAGCATGAGAAGGACCAATAGGTTTTAACTCACAACGCTGGAAGTTAGCATTCAGAAATCTCACATAATCAGATAAGAGTTCTGTGACAAAATGAATTTTTTTTACTTGAGAATCAATCGTGACGTTCACATTTGTAAACACAGTATCTTCAATGAAAGTATTTCTAGTAAAAATTGTTGACAATGGCAAAATCTGAAATAAAACAAACGTCAAAAGCTTTTAACACTTCTTTATTTTTGCATTAAAATCAGTGGAACTGAAATATTTCTCATATAGTTGTAATTTGTACCTGTATTGACCTTTTTCAAAAGTTTTGAGGTAAAACTCAAGCATAAGAAATGGAATAGGAGAACATATCTTTTTTATTTCCAGGTATACGTCTATAGTAGGAGGTCTCACTCCTTCATACCATTCATTAGCTTTTAGCTCAAACAATTCCAACGTAGGACGCCCAATCAAAAATTTAATAGCAAATAGCTTTTCCCATCTAAACCCTATGAGGGCATTAAAAATGTTCCATCGAATCTCAGCATTCAAATGTCTCGGCGATAGTCGTCTAACGTCATGTTTGGCTCTAGACACATTGTTTGAATGTGCAAATCAAAATAACTGTCTCTAGTCATTTTCAACCTCTAATTTAAAAAATCCAATTGATTGTAATTTGGCTGATTGTGATAAAGATTTCTCCAATTTTTCTTTTGGTTGCAACGCATACTGCGAATACAGTTAAACTGTTTTTATTGTAAAAGAAACAATATCATTGGGAATTTTTGGACTCATTTCATCTGTTCAAACAATATTTTTTTGGTTTTTATAATTTTGTTAAATTTATTAACAAATTAATTGATAAAAAAGCATTAGGAACACATTCGAAAAACTGGTTCAATTGCTAGATTCACTGTATAGATTTGTAATAAATCTTATGAAATGGGTATAACCAAGTAATAACCAGGTTGTAAATTTGATAAGAATAACGCAAAAACTTCCAAGTAATTGTACGTTCGTAAGACGACAAATATTTACAGTGTTATTTATTTGATTTAGATTAAAAGTATTGATTGAAAATTTGTGAAATTGTTTGGCTCTATTGATTAATCAATGTTTTTATATATATATATAAATATATATATATATTTATATATTTATAGGAAAGTAAGTTACTAGAAAAAATGTTCTTGTGCTTCAGTTGACTTTAGTTGCTCAGTATAAATCACTTGTAATAATTGCATCTATCACTAATATTGTCTATGCACAGCATAACTCTTCGACTACTTCCATGGAAGACGTTTCACTTAAAACGATAGAGTTCATCGAGTGTAAAATGCTAAGTATGCATATTGGACAGACTTTCTGTTGATAAAAGGAAGTAAGGAACCATAAATATTTTATAATATTATTATATATACTAGCAATACTTTTTTGCTCAATACAAAAACTACGTTTATTATGAGGAGGTGAAACCTCTTCATGCTTATGTTGGTGTCCGTTCGTCACAGATTATCTCGAAAACCGTACATCGTACACCCATGAACATTATTACACATATTTATGAGGTCATTAGACAGATCGAGTTTGTTTTTAAATTTTAATTGATCACAGCCATCACCAAAAACATCTTCAGATCTTAAGATTTTCAAAGCGTTTTTAAGCGTTGCTTAATGCTTTTCATTGCTTTTCAATTTATTTTAATGCTTTTTAACATTTAACCTTCCTTTACAGTTCTTCAGCGCTCTACAGCGTTCAAACCGTTCTGAAGCTTTCTTCAGTTTCACGTCTTGATTACATCAGCTGTCATCGGTGTATTAGTTTTGTCAAATCTTGACAATATTTCTATTGTATAAAGATTCCGTTTCCTAAGTTTGAGCAATTTATAATTAATTTACCTAATTAAGAAACTAATTTTCTTAGTCCATAAATGTTTTTATTAAATCAACTATTAAAAATATTTGAAAATAAGGATGGCATTGACCCATTTCATACCATGCAATTTGTTCAATTAAAATGGCATTATATTTAATATTATTTAATAAACTGAATATAAACTGAATATAGTTCGTTAAGCATTTAGTAATTTTAATGTTAAAACAATTGTGCTTTACTGTTTAGAAAATCCATGAAATATGAAAAATATCAACGTTTAATGCATTTAAAATAATTATTTTGTGAGTAAAATAATTGTTTTACTATTTGGTCTGTCTGCGGACATGATAGCTTTCGAACTGATTGATTTATCGGGATAAAAATTATTTACATATACTTAGGATCCCCATGCCTTTGATGAATTCCTAGCTAGGCCCTGTAAGACCCCCCCTAAGCTCACAATAAAACGGTCCAATTTTAAATTGTTTCTACTCCACTACCGCTTTCTTTAGATGACCTTTAGGGACCCCAAAGGTCCACTCCTAAGGGTGGCATCTTAAGAAAAACCCTTTAGAAATTTTGTAAAATAAATAAATAGAGCCAAATCACCGGAAAGCTTAGGGGTCGGGTTAAAAAAATAACATTTTGAAAATTTTAAATAAAATATAAATTTTGATAGTAAAAATTTGAAATATGGCAGCATTAGAAAGTTCAAATTTCAGTAATAATTTTCAGTAATATCATCAAGAAACTTTTCATACTTGGCTTATGTAAAATACAAAAACGTGTGAAATTTCAAAAGTTAATATTTTTGTGCACAAATTCAACTTTTCCGATTTTTTCTACATTGATTTGAATCGACACAAATTCGATTTAATGCAAACTCGATTCCAACAATACACATTTGATTCAAACGATACACATTCGATTCGATAAATTTCGATTCAAACGATACACATTCGATTCGATAAATTTCGATTCAAACGAAACACATTCGAATCGATAAATTTCGATTCAAACGAAACACATTCGATTCGATAAATTTCGATTCAAACGACTCTTAATGATTAAGTCCGCTCATTTTTTAAAGACTATATACCATAACATTACAAAAATAAACTTTCTACAAAATGGGTCAATTAATACATCATTCAACGCAGAATCCTACGGAGATTCCGAATATGACCAAACATAGGGCTTCGAGCCTGGTCATGCCTACTCTTAAAGTCTGGCCATGACTGGTTCCAAAGTCTAGCCATGCCTGGACTCAAAGTCTGCCCATGCCTGGACTCAAAATATGGCTATGCTTTGACATAAAAACTGGCTATACCGGGACCCAAAATCTGGGCATGCCTGGGTTACCCGATTTAGATTCCCCTTTAATACAGTCCTTTAAGTTAAGACGGCCTACTAAGCTTTGTTTATGCATTTTTCATATGTAATAAAACGGTAATTGACAACGTTTCATTCGTTTTATAAATTTATTTAGGCCAAATAAAAAATAAATGAAATAGTACTGTTGTTTTATGACATTAAGAGTTCGACTTAAGCTTAGTAATGGTGCTTCATCCAGGAGCATTGATATCGGACGCCTGAGAATGTTTTAGTCCTTTATATTTATCCGTCGCAAAAGGTTTTAACTTATATTCTCCAGTTGCGGAAGTTGATCCAGTACCTATACCGAAGGAATTCAGGCCTAATAAAGTCTATAGGTGTTTAATCAGCTTCGATTTTCTCAGTCCATTGTTTAAGGCTAAACAAATTTTTTGTTCAATTTTTTTTGTTTAAAAACGTATTTGAACTAGTAATACCTTACGGGAAAATACAGAATACTTTTCTTTCAGTTGGTTTAATGTAGTTTCTTTGCGTACCAAAATTATGAATATGAAATATGTAGTGTATTAATTATATATATCAAGAACAGTCCATATCCAATGCTGATAATTTTCCACGGACGGTTGCCATATATATTTGAAAATCCAAGAAGTTCCCGAAATCACTAGTGAATGTAAACTCATTGTGCCCCTGAAGCAACAAAACGAATGTTACTTCCATATTCCGGTACTAGAACAAGGCTTTAGTTTTCTCTGCATTGTTCAAAATTTAGAAATATGTCATTATTCTGACTACTTAAGTAGACGTATGTCTTAAGACTGAAGACTACGATTATGTAAGGACTTAGGTCGAAATATAACGGATGTATTGCTTACGGGTATAGCTTTTCCAAAACATTTCCAACAATAACAACTGCTGTCAAGAAGTAGAATATTCAAGCTCCAAAGAGGCCCACCATATACAGTTGGGGTTATGACATAGTCTAAGAGCTCTGTATTTTTATATTTAAGTTATTGTATGCAGTTTAGATCACATAGTTTGATATATCTTAATTATTGCAGTACCGATTTAGGAATTGCATCTACACAGATCACTTGATATTTTTCCTTTCCTACGTAAAATAAATCATTATCACGATCTTCCATCGATGCAAAATTTTTGGTTATCTTCCAACAGATGACATCGTCTCTCATGAGTCGATAAGTCGACCATCTGTTAGTAATTTGACTCTAAAATAAAAGCCAAAATTGAATTTCGGATAGGAAATCATCCATATTATATATATTATAATTGTCTGTAGTGTGTAGAAGTATTGAGGTTTCGGGTGTAACAAAAAATTTCAGTGTCACTGTTTTGTTCTTCAAAAGGTTTCAAAAAATGAGGTTTAACTTTCTTTGCGGTCAAATCTGATTCGGGGAATCCTTACCATGTGTAATCGTCATAGAAAACCCTTTCCCGGTTGCTTTCTTTGTAAAGAAACAGCGAAGTGTTAAGTGGCACCAAACTGTAATTAAGCATCTAAATAATGTGAATCCCAAGACAATACAAGACTACGAGCTGATTGGAATTGAACCAATTACATGATAAAGTGTCTCAAGCTCAAAAACAACATATGGATAGTAAGAAGAAAAAGATTAGTGCGATTTAATTTAATTGGCTTTCGCAAAACATAGAGTGTATGAGTTTATTTATATATAATACATAATAATGCATGTACAAGTCAAGTCAACAGAGTAGATAGAGTTTTTTACAACCCTTTTTCTTCTCTTACTTGACTAGTTAATGTAGTATCCGTTCCTATCAACTCAATATTTAATGTTACATTACTAAATAACATAATAATAAGTATTGTTATAGTGTAATTACCATACGAGAACAAAGACTGTGTTTCATATTGTTTAGATTTCGATTTCGAACGAGGAATATAAAAGTATTTCATTTTTTGTGTTCTACGGGAGAACTTGACAGTTTGGGTTGACAGAAATGTGGATGGACTACAACCTTGTAATAAAACAATACAAAATTTTATAAAAGTAAAATACTGTATACTCCATTGTTGATCAACAGGTGCGGTACATTTTCATCGCTTCCGGTTGTTCATAATTTCAGTCCCGTATGCATGAATGAAACGTACTTTGACATGATATAATACTTATTGAGGCTGAAGTCTGGGAATTTATTAAATGGTATGCGTTTTTTAAAGAAACCCCTATGGGATTAGGAAATTAAATTGACAAGTATTAACAAACAAGTTGTGATTCATGATAAGTTCGATAGAGACAGCAGTGTCGTCGGACACCACTACTCCCACCACCAGTTCAACTTCTACCGAGACGGTGTTTGTTCGGACTTGTTCCGCGCCAATGAGTTCTGAAACTGCATCAATCCAGACAAACGCTGCCAAACCAGCTGAGGAAGGATCAGTGGTGTCAACGACGACAGGTTCCACGAGTGAAAGCAATCCGACGGTAGCTGCATCACAACAGAAGCAGTCGAGTGCATCTGCCAAACTGGACAATATTCATAAGGCGAATTTGAAGTTTGCAGTGCTTAATAGTTTAATTGAGGTGGGTAAAATCAGTCAAGTCTTGGGTCAAGTTAGATTAGTGCCTTTTAGCCGAAAATAAGTTACTGCATCCATCAATCCTTCGCATTTTTATACGGTATAATACAGTTCTTAGTTTATATAACTACTTTGATACATAATAAATAAAAAATGTCAAGCTAATGTATATACATTACGTTTTAAACAGTGAAGCAGTTTGTGTAGATGATAGTGAACATAACTCCAAATTACATCTACCTCCCTTCCTCCTCCTGGAAAAACATCAAAGTGCAAAAAGTGGGCCAGGTGTTCCGAGCAACGAGCTAATGCACCACCACCACCAATATTACATCGTAATGAAATGAAGGGCAAAACAAGTATGCTAATTTGGGCCAGCAACATGTCCTTCATTTGATTTTATTTAATACTCTTATAATTTTCAAAACCTCCATTTCTGCATTGATTGCTGTAAATTTTTTTTAAATATTTTATTCATTTGTGTTGACTTCTATTCCAAATTCTTTTTTAATTGTATTCAGGTAACATGAAAATTTCCCTAACGGATACATGTATAAGTAGTCCATCCATATGTTCAATTATGTTTTAATTAAAGCAAACGTCAACGGAGTAAACATCATTTTTTGGTGATACGGTAGTGGTGGTGGCAATTTTTATGGTAAATTCCTTTATTATAAATACTTCTTCAATTTACTAATAAATAATTAAGGATTTACTTCTTTAATCAAGAATTTACTTCTTTGTTGCTTTTTGTAAAGTTAAAGTTAAAATTTTTAAAGTTTGTTCACTAGCCTCCAAAGTTTCCAACAGTTTAAGAGTAACATCTTTATGCTAGGAATGCCAAATTGTTATATGTGAAAGCGAAATAAAAAATGAAATTGCATTAAAAAACAAGCAACGTTTTGTTTTTCCTAATATTTTTAATGTATATCATAGGTTTCTCTACAAAGAAATATTTAGTTGAAAAAAAAAAGGTTTTCCTTGCTCCTCAAAATGGTATTTTTATTTGCAGAAGGTGAAAAATTGCAATCTCGCCTACATGACGGTTGAAAAAAGGCTGATTTATTTCAAAGATCATTTTGCAGTTCAAAACTTGATAAATACAGCAGTATAAATGAAAATATTATTTTGATGGGCAGGGTTGTACGACATTTTCGTATAGGAATCGTTGCGCGGAATTATGTTTGCAGTGTTTTTAATGGTTTTTATGAAAATAGGTGCAAAAAAACCAAAACTTACGCTTCTGATGTTGCTGATATTTAACCTAATAATCAAGCTCTCAATGCTACTAAATATACTCTAACAATATCAATCAAATCAATATAAATCACTGGTTCAAACATGAAATAACAGTTTTGATTTTCACTGATTTTACTTTATTTAGATTATAAGTAAATTAAAATTAAAAACTACATTTTTGAAATCGATATTTTTACTTTTTAAGTTTGGTGTATCCTCTTATTCCAAAACAGCTACCAAAAAAATTGAACACGCAACAACAATAGTGTATATTTTAAACAAAAGCTTGAAATTGTTTAAATTGGTCATCATAATAACGAAGTGCGATTCCGTGGTCATCTAAACACCAGTGGCGCTCATTCTGAAATAAACTTGATTTCATTCAGTTTTTATGACTTCATTAGTACTGTCATCAGATAATAACACGTCCAACGGCCGAATTTCTTTTTCTGAAGATGATTTGGTTGTATTACATCTTCATTACCTCGGGATTTGGAAATTGAAGTGATTTTATTTTTCGATTTAGGATATTTTGAATATGTTCTTTGTTTCTGCTTTCGATTTTGAAACTGACGCTTCATTCGGCGTATCTTTTTTAGACTGGTCCGTTTTTTCCCTAAACAAATAACATATTTTTCAATCCAATACGCTCGCTTGTAAATTATGTTAAAACCCAAGTCCCAACAACTTTGTGTCGAAATTGATTGTATACGTGTAATTCATTTAACACGTAAAAACGAATGATGATGAAACCATTTTTTAAAGGAAGAAGGTAAACTTTTTTTGAAAACTGACTCCAGTAAGGTCTTCAAATCTAAGGCTTTCATGTTCATATTGAAAACACAAAGGAGAACTGCCAAGTTTTTGAACAAAAATTTTTAATTTTAAAGCTTTAATTGTAGACAGCACCAACTTATTTACACTCGTTTTACTGAGAAACCATTTTGAGTAAAAAAGACAAGGCGAAACAAAAGAATGTATATGACATATATAAAATTAATCTTCTTTGAATAGGACAGTAATAACCTAGTATTATTGTAAGTATAACTTGTGGAATTAATAAACAGAAAAAAGTTTGTATAAATGAATAGTACTATCAATTGTGCGCTGTGTAAGTTAAGCAAAGTCCAGTGTAGTGCCTTTTAACGTGAATTATTGAAGCATAACAATAGAGAAATTTATTACAGTAATTAAAAGTAGAACATAATTGACGTATTTGATTTTACCAATTTGTTTTTAGCTAATTTAGGTTGCTGAAAAAGAACTGGAAAGCGGATTTAAGCTAGCTGAACAAAATCAGCATAAACAAGCAATTCCACATCTGGTGTCTGCAATCGCCATAGTTGTTTCCGAAATAAAAAAATTATTTGAAACGCCTGTCCGAGAGGTAATCATTTTTTGATAAAATTGTTTTAATCTTATACGAAAACCTTTGTTTATACTTGTGTTAGGAAACTGAGGAGACAGTTGGTGCTGAAGCGCTAAATGGCAACACTGAAGACAGAATTTTGAAATTAGTTGAGTTAAGCATTGGATATGATAAATATAATGCGATTCGAAGATGTTGTCGGTTTCGGACAACCTATCCAAGACATTCAACTAGCCATAACGCTTCCCATCAGCCATCTAGAGTTCTTTTCGTATGTCAATTTCAAATTTTTTGTCCATAAGAGTTACTGTTAAAAACCTTGTTGAATAAAAGGCTCCTTTTTGATGGAATTCAAAAGTTTTGTCCTTCTAGTTTAATAATTATTTGGGAATCGATTTTAATTCAAAATCAGAAACAAAAAAGTCCCATTTCAAATAGCTTTTTGTTTTAATCCTATATTGCTGTTAATATAAATGTTTTATAAAATTTTATACTCACGTCTAGGATCAGGATTAGTAAATATGTAAACTTTGCCACACCAACATTAACTTGTATAGGCATTATTTTCAGTTTCAAAATCCGAAAGACAATGTATTGGACTACCAAGGTAGTTGGAAGATATTGCAGCAGTAAAGCAGAAGCAGAAAATTGGAGAAGTCATTTTGTAATGCAGTTTAAAAATGCCATTATCAATCCAAAATGTTTTGATTTTAGAAGGATTTTAAAACCGCTGAAAATCCATGTTTTCTAATGATTAGAGCCGAAAACAACGCTATTTTAGCACGAACTTAATGTATTTTAATGAGTCGGGGGACTGGACACTTTTAATATTTTAGTTGTACTATCAAGAAAAACGCTAAAGCATAGTTGAAATGACGTAACGCAAACAAAAAATGTAATTAATGTAATTAAACTATGTCTCTATTCTATATAGAGACATATTTTATGTCTCTATTCTCAAATTTTTATTTATCTTTTTTGCAGATTTACAAATATCCTATGATTCTTTCATATTTTACAAAATAATCACCGTAAACTATTCCATAGTTTAATCACTGCTTTATGGTATAATGTTGAATATGAATATTTGCATGAAGATCCTTACTCCTAATTTAACCTTTGGAGAAAGCAGTTCAATCATAAATATGTTGAAATAATTTGACAGTAATGTTTTATCATTATGTTCAATTCTGAAAGCCACAAGGGCCTGACCTACCATTTTAAATTGTCTATCAGTACTACATTACCCATCGTCTTCCACTGTTACAGGGTTCTTTCTGTTCCTTTGAATTAAATCGTTGACCCACTCGAGTTTTTTTGAGGGCCTTGTAGCAGCAGGGACAAGTTTAATAGGCTAGTTATTATAACAATTTTAATTTGTCATCATGTAGTTGTCGAAAAGTTTCAATTTTTTATACCTACAACTGCCCATGCATAAAGGGTGGGAGTAACATGACTTTTTGAAAGCTGACATGTGGCTAGACGAGAAAGGGACACAAAGTTGCAAAATCGGAAACTGTCAAAGTAAATAATCACAGCAAAGCCTGTTTGGCATAGCAAACAAAAGAAATTAAAATATTTCTACTACTACTACAAACAAAGTGAATAGATATGGTGTTGTCTGGAAGACTAATCAAAAAGGAGGGCCGAAATTGTGTTTTTTGGGAAAGGAATATGGGCGTACCAAGATCGGCAGCAAATGGCATACTCACTGGAGATGTTGGGACGGATCTTGCAAAGGGAGTGTCTCTTTGTCTCCTTCCAGACAGCCAAGGATTATTTCCAAACATGTTCCTAGAAATCCAAGTGCACCTCGGTAAGTATAAATTGTTTTAAATAGTTTTAATAATTTCCTTTGGAAGTAAATTTTTAATTTATAAAAGTTTGATACATTTGTTTTTTTAATAAAAATGTATAATGTTTAAGACTTCTTCCAGTTTGAATTGAAAAATAATTTTGATAGTATGTATGTAACAAGGAACCGAGGTCCTTGTAAAATTTGAAGTCATTTTCCCGTAAATCGGAATGCATATGTCAAGCAGGCGCGTATCCACGGGGGGGGGCTTTAGGGGCTTGAGCCCCCCCCCCAAGACC
>JAQFYJ010000387.1:0-13838 GCA_034694685.1 Isotoma anglicana | reverse complement strand
CAAAGCCCAAACGTCGATCGGTAAGTAAATTACAGTTATATTATTATGGATTTTATGGACAATTTTAAATTTAAAAAAATAAACAGCTGTCTCCTTTAACAGTTTGAAAAACTCAAAGCATTGTTTTTTTGACAGTTTGAAAAACTCAAAGCATTGTTTTCTTGACAGTTTTAAAAACTCAAGGATGTTCACAGCATTTTGTAATAGCTGGTCACTTGGAAAGTTATACGAAAAGAAAACTGGGATTACCAGATATAATAAATTTTTAAAACTAAACCCCACCCGGCTTAAGAAGACAATGTGTGATGTCCTTAAGACTCGTCGACAATAAATGTTTTATTGAAAACATTTATATAATATTCTAGTATAAATACGCTGCAATTTGTATGGTTTCATTTAGTATCATGTTGACTCGGTCAAAGACGAGAGCAACAAATAAATCTTAAACTGCAACTTTTTATCATTACTCAAAATTTGATTTACTTATTTAATTACAAACAATTTAGAGTTCAGTCGTGGTTAGGTTTAAAAGCAGATTATCCATAAAAAGTTTATATTCTATACCCGAGCAAAGCTACTCCATTATACACAACTATAATGGAACAAGACGAAGGCTATTCCGATAAGAATTACTTATTTTATCTATTTTAATAGAACTAATTTGTAAAAAAAAGCTCTCACACGAAAGTAAATCAAATATATTTGTCTTATTTGTATTTTTTTAATTACGGGCGACGTCGACTCCGAATTAGAGTTCTTAATTGAATGAAAATATGACTTGCAACCCGAAGTGCAGATGCTCTGACTCAAGAATCTAAACAAAAAAGTGGATCTGGACGCGGCGAATGAAGAGATTGACCGCGTTAATGCGGTCAGCAGGCAGCATGAGACAACTCTGGAGGACCAGTCTTATCGCATTCACCACTTGCAAGAAGATAAAAGGGAATTGCTCCGAGCCTGCGAGGACGAGATAGAATGAGGGATCCAACCAATCGGAGAGATTTGGCATCGTTGCATGTTGGCATGTTCTCGGGTTTAATCAAATTTTAACTAGTAGTAGCTTCAATTATACTACTTTTATCATACTTTCCACTACTTCTACTTCAGTTGAATGTCCGAGGCAATCATATACCCCGTTTTCATCTAAAGCATCGACTAGATATCATTATGCATTAAGGAGAAGGTTAGTTAGGTAATTATTTATTTCCGTGCACTATTTAAATACATTTATTTATTATCTTTATTTTTTAGTATGAGATGTAGAATCTGAATTAGAGATCATTGATAGGCCATACTTGCAGCACGAGTTCTTCGAAACTCTATTGGCTCCTACCAATTCAGGTAAAATAGCAATCATTTTATTACAATTTTTTTCCAAATGTGAATTTTAAATTAATATTGTTCTTAGATTTTGGCTAAAAAAAGAAAACTCGAACTACCTTAACTGGCGAGGTAATGTCTTCTTCCCCCACAAATTCAAAATATGTACTTAATTTATAAATATATTGCATATTATATAGAAACCAAAACGTATTTTTTATATCCTTTTAAGGTCCAACGCTAACCATCCCTCTTAGTGTAATGCGACAAATGATGTTACACTGGCATAAATGCGCAGAAAATCATTCGAAAAACAGAAGAAGGTGAACTACCAGAACCGACGCAAACTGAAGACAAAACTACCTCTGGAATAGTTCCTGCTACCCAAACCACTACCAACAATTAATCTACATTAGTTATTTTCATGTTTATTATGGTGATGGGATAAAAACAAAAAAATAAATCTTTAATTCGATGGTAATGGGCAAAAGAAACAAGTCTTACAACAAAATTTAATTTTTTCGTTTAAACTGTCCATACCCTAAAAACAAATTTACAAATAATATTTGAATTAATCTATCCTACTCTCATCTTTAACTACGTGAAGTTGGAACATACATTTCTCTCCCCTTAATTTATACTTCAAATGTGGGAAGTTGTCCAAAAAGTTTTTCAAAACACTCATACTGATCCACAAAATCCACTAATAAATTTCCCAATAAGGTGATGAGAAAAATACCAAAATTAAAATAATTTAAACAACATTTAACTTTCACAATTATTTATTATTCTTTGTCGCATACTGAAGACCCAATGTTTATTTTATTTCCCCATACCCTGAAACAGCAGTTAATGATAAATAAAAAATACAAAACATTATAATAATTTTTATTAACAACAACGTGCATAAAAAACGTACATCTTTCCCCATTTACCGTCGAATTTAAATGTAAATTATCTAAAAAGTGGATGAAAAATGGGAAGCAAAAGATAGAAAGATAACCAAATTAGGAAAGTGATAACATATCTGGTTTCATATTTCTAATTTTACCCTGTGTCATTTAATCTTTCATCATGAATGGTTCCATTTATAACGACTCTTGCCTAGCGTGCTTAAAGACTAGGAAATGTTACTACCAACTTATGGTGGACCAAACATCTCTATGTGACTATAATCGGAGCATAATAGCAAAACACCGTTTGCTAAAAAACTCAGAGAGATGTGGTGAGTTTTTTTGCCCCGATGATAAACCAGTGAGTGAACAGTTTGAAGAATTATTATCATCATCTGACTCTGCATCGTATTACGTTAAGTAACTTGTACTTTTACAATAATAATAACTTTGTATTTACTTGCAATGTATTTTACATAGAAGTTTTATCACTTGGACTGCTTTTGCGTGTTATCGTTATTTCTCTTCTTGTAATTTTATACAAGAAGAAAGAGGAGATAAGATCTGGCTACTTTCGACCAGGCCACTATATTATGAAGAAACTCCGTAAGGCCGGACGTATATAGTTAACCGTACTAATGTTATAGATACTACAAAGAGAGGAGACGAAACGGTAGAAGAACAGGCATATCCCATGAGCAGTGATGACGATGAAGACTTTTGGGGTCAGGATAGTTATAGAGATGCAATTGGTGCCCATGCTGAGAGAATGAGGGAAGAAGAGTCTACTTTTTAGTTGTAAGTTTGTTTACCTTTTTTTCCTTGCATACTTTGTTATTTGTAGACACGTTTTTTTGTATATTTTATATTTCAGCTTATTTCAGCGGCGTTCTATAATAAAATAGTAAGTAAAAGTAATAATAATGTATTGCAATCAATTTGACCGATGTGGGATTTGTTTGCGTCGAAATTGTTTTTGGGTGACACATGGTGACAAAAGTAGCGTCTGTGTCGACTCTATTGACGATTTAAATGACCTGTTGAGTGTCGTGGAGCCAAGGTCACATCGACATTGTGTCAGAGTCAACGAGAATGTGGACTTTTCCGTCATTTTCATTTCGTGGATCAAATTCTTTGTTGATATCGGTAAGTTTTTTATTTCATTTTTTTAAACTTAAAAATGAATAATACTAATAATAATAATACATTTTATAATTACAGTTATTTACGCAAATGTATTCATTTCGTCTACTTTCGCCATAGCGATTAGAAACATATACTGCTTTTGGGGAATGATATTCTCCTTTATCATGCCCGCTGCAATCGCGAGACGTAGGGCGCAAATGTTGCAACAAGCGAAACATTTGCACCGTGCTATACGCTGGATGCAGTATGTCAGAGTGTTAAAGTGGGAAATGAAAATGATTTGGGAGCAAATTTGGCCATCCCCACCCCCCATGCTTTATGATGATTTGCCATCTTCTGCAAGAATCGGGTAAATGCCCGATTCTCAATTCAATTAGCATTAAGAGATGATGATGATGATGATGATGATGGATGGTGTTAAAAGAATTACCATTGTGAGAAATAATATTTAAGAATATTATTTCTCACAATGATAAAAATTAAGGAGCTGAATTGAGCAAATCTAACATTGATTAGATTTGCTCAATCTCAGCATTCGAGGTCAACCAGTTTTTTTTGTCTGGTAACTGTTCTCTCTTTCGCTCAACTTGTGGCAACCACCTGTGGGAGGTTGGTGCACAAGTTGAGGTGAGAGAGTTCGAGTATTTTTGAGGAGAGGAATTCTACAAAATGGTAAATTCCATAGTTTATGGATGGTTGTTGTAAATGGAATAGAGAGGAAAAACTTACCTTTCGAGGTAAGTTTCGCCTCTCTAAAATGTAAGAATGAGAATATTATGCAGTCGTGGTTGGATATTTTGTTAGTGAACTAAGTAAAGTGGTTAGTATTGAATAATTGGAAAATTCGGATAAATAAAGTAATTGGTTTAAAATTCGGTTCTGTGAAACGGACTATTGTCTTACTGTACATCAAATCATAGTAAGCGAAGTAAAGCATAACCTGAGCCTACGCTTAACTTCACACTTCTGATGAAGAGGATGTCGACTACGACCCCGCAGACGCACCCGAACGTGGGTCAGAAGAAGATTTGGATGAGTGCGTCGACAAACCCTATTTTTTTGAGGGGTTCCACTACACCCCCAGGGTTCTAGTGCAATTAACAATTTCCCAAACTGTGTCTTTTCTAAGTGAATTTAATAATAATAATAATGTGTAATAACTTAATGATTAATAAGTTATTTATAAAGAAAAACATGTTATGCAAATTAGAACTAGCATAAAAATAACAAATAACTTTAAGGTACTTGTGACCTCAATCAATTCCTGCAAACGCCCTTCACTTCTTAATATAAAGAGCTCTGAATACTATCTATTCAGACTCCTACCTGAATCAATGGAATAAAGTCCGTTCTGTAATACCTGTTATCCTGTCCGATTCCTTTTCTTTATTTCACATACTTCGGATTTCATAAGCATCATTTATTATACCATTAAAAATAAGCTTAAGAATAAAAATACACTTAAAACAAATACTACAAATGATGTATAAAAGTTTCATGTGTGTGTATGTTTTTTATATTCATAGTGTGTGGATGGGATGGATACGGGCGAAAGCGCCCCTCTCATAATATTATTGTGCACCGGGTGGGAGTGGAAAGTGCTGAGCACTTTTCGGCTCTCTCCAAACCCGTGGATGCAGGTTATGTGCGACTAAGTACCGAAAACGGAACTTTTTACTCTGGTGGCCTTAAAAAACGGTCCTTGGGTGACCTAGATGGACACAGAGTGAAAAGTACCCTTTTTTTGTTACTTAGTTGCACAAAAATATATACTTACAACTGTGGTGATCCTTACCATGGATCTGACAAGTGTCCCCATCCCAAGAAACAATCTGGAAACTAGATATAGTCAAGGGTATGGAATTGGGTACCTTGACAGTTAGCAGTGAAATTCCCGACGTGAGTGATAGGATATTTGTAAATAATGATATAGATTTAATTAGGGAAGCAAGGCATGCTAAGTATGAGTTCGAGCAAGGGAGCTTGATTTATACTAACATGCTCATCAACGTTATCCTGGAAGTAATATTCTTTGATCGTCAGCCGCGCTTGTTCCGTGAAGTGGAGCGCGCACAATTGGGAACTCTTGTTAAATATAAATATATTTTTGAACAAACGTTGGCATCAGCTGCTGCTGCGCTATACTTTATTGACGAAGACTTGAAAAGTTTGCTTGCGAAATCTTGTTGATTTTTGCTGGAGTTATTATAGTAATAAGCATGACCTTTCGATTAGTAAGTATAGCCGACAATATGGTACTATTTAAACGCATGTACACACCTTGGATGCGTATAACACACGTCAACTTTATTAATGTTTTATTTGCAGTTCAGTATATTATTAACTGTTTGAATCTTTATAATAAAGTTTCTTCATCACACATGATGGATTGAATTATAGATTCACACGTTTCTGTAACTGAATATGATCCAATCGCCCCACTGCGTTTATAGAATTACGTACATTTCTACAGCGTCATACACGCTTTCCAAATATTAAAACAATTGGTACACAAACTTTGTGTGATTGCAGCTGTATCTACCGGCAGGATTGTTTCACCAGATTATCCTTATCTCATTAGGGACCAACTTGATAGAAATAAAAAAGCAAGGTTAGAACGTCGTATGGAAAAAGTTAGTACTTGGACATTAAAAAATATGTCCGGGTAAATAAATTACTTGATTTTTCAAACGGATCGCTCCCATTTAAATTAGATGAGATCAGAGCTTTTGAAAAAAGAAATAAAATAGGTTTTTGTCTCGTTGAACATTTATTGTTGCTTAGATCTGTAGATCCAACTGACGAAAAATAATATTTAAATTCGAACGATGTGAATGCTGAAAAGTTGAACACATTTTACCATTTTGTTTTAATAACAAATTTAAGTGCTGTCTTGCGTAAACTTGGGGTCCCGAACCATCTAATGTCATTTATGTTCAAAGCGATGTATTACATCTATGGCTAAACACATTCAAACTTGTAAAATACAGTTTAAAGCAAAGTAGACATTTCCTGAACAGTCACATTATAAATTTACTAAATTGCATATGCTTTTAAAGCCTCCTTATACTGGGTTTATTGATTTTGAATATTATAGCATTCCGAAAGAAAGTGAAATGCATGGCATTAGCATTTCTAGAGCTACAAAACTTTTAAAAATTGTGCTCAAGGACTTTACATTTTAAATCCCGAGACAAAGATACAGCATGAAACATTATTGTGGAGATGATGCTGCTGAACACTTTTGGAGCTTATTATTTACCTAGGTAAACGTATAAAAGCTGTTGTTTCAACTTATCATTTGCAACTTGTACTCACTACAGATGATTATATGAGATTCTCTTTGTCAGTGACTTGTGAGATTTGTGTAACCTAACTAACCTATTGAAACCTAAACCAACCCAACCCCCGATGATCATCACATTGCTAATTATGATAATTATGATTATGATAATTTGTGGTCCTTGTAATCGACGCGTAACAGCGTCTCGGTATTTGCAATTGCATTGCCACAACGCATCAAATTTTGATTTTGCATTTATACTTCAGAAACTTCGATACGAACACATAAAGACATATAACGTAGTTCAAAAATTATTTAATAACAATAATAATAAAGTATCATATTTTTTATTTCGACTTGGTTTTCAGAAAGAAAGCGATTATGAAAAACTGAAGACGAGTGCATCCAGAAGTAAGGGTGCGTAATCCAATCCGACGTTATCTGATCCTATAGGATCGGATCGAATTTTTATCGGATAGGATCGAATTTTTATCGGATCGGATCGACTATTTTCAAATCGGATGCAAAATCCGACGGATCGGTTTATGTGCCCAATCGTTCGGATTGTAATCCAAAAAATCCTACGGATTTCGGATAATTAAAACTTTCGTAAACCTAAGTAAAATGCATATTTTAAAACGTCCTATTAGTAAAAAGAATAATTTTCGTGTTGAAAGGTAGGTCATGGTATCATATTGAAATCTGTTTTGTAATGTTTTTGCGGATCTTGATGTGCCATGTTTCAACGTATTAAGCAGAATAATAATACTTCAAAGTTCAAAAATCAATTTCAATCAATAGACTATTTGGAACACACTTTTGTAATGTCCAGATTTCATTATTTATGAATAAGATGAATTCGTACATAATTTAATTGGTTTAATGGAATCGGGAAGTGTTTACATCTCGACAGCTTAAAAATATCGAGATTATTTTTCAAAAGTGTTAAAATTCGCGTTTAAAGCCTTTTCAGTAGTTTACTATTTACTTTTTGTCTAAAATTAATTTTCTGAATTGATACTATTATAATTTATTGAAAGATCTGAAAAAAAAATTTCCCGTAAAATTTAATATTGAGGTATATGGGACGGATTAGTCTGATCCGAAGTCCGATCCGACCGGATTTTATCCGAACGGATCGGACTGGAGCCAGGGTTTCACCAAAAAATCACCTGATTAAAATCAGTGAGTAATACCACTTACCACTGGTAAAAATGATAACAGTCTAATGATTTTTACCACTTTGGTGGTAAAATGATTTTCATAAAAATTTGGCCGAATGGAAATAATGTAAGGTATTTAATAGTTGCATGTAAACTAATTAAGAGCTAATGGGAACGTTCATTTAACATGCGTTTAAACACTTTAAAATCAATGTATAAAATTTTACACATTTGAATTGAATTAATATTTTAACTTATAAAATACGTAACATTTTTTCTGTTACGGTTTCTTGGTTCACATAATTTAAAGCTAACCAAAACCAATGCCTTTTATAATTGGTTAATTCCATTTTGCCAATTCCAAAGTTAAAAAAAGAGGAAAATGTAAAATTGATCTAAAGATTTATAAATTATTTAAACAATAATATCAAATTAGGTATTCAAACGTGAAATTTGAATTTTTATTGAATAAATTTAATTGAAACATAAATTTATTAAAAGCTTTTAAAGTGTGAAGTGTTTAAACAATTAGTTTACTATTTTAAACTCTTGAAAGTTGGAAACTGTTCAATTCAATAACTTTGCCATTCAGTGGTCAAATACTTTTCCATACAAAACGTGCCTACTTATAATGTTTACCATTTTTACCACTTACCAGTGGTTTAAATCATTTAGACCAGTGGTATGGTAAAAATTTCTAAAAACTGGTAAAAACAGAACCCTGGCTGGAGCCCCAATCCGTTTCGGATCAATCCGAAGCTCTCATAATCCGACTCGGAGCAATCCGAAACCTTCAAAATCCGATCCGATCCGACGGATTCCCACCCTTATCCAGAAGTTTAAAATTAGCAAAAACTCAAGAAGAAGATCTCCCTCTCATCTTTGCAATTCTTGGATTGAAATTACTTTATTCATTTATCTTCAACTCTAGCTCACTCTGAGTTTTCATAAAAAATGTACCTAAAAACGTCCCCCTCTTCTCCACCCTCTCCAGCATTGCGCAATTTTTATTTTATATGAACGACCTTTTGTATTTTGGATTTGTTTTCACAAATCGTCAAAAGGTCAATGACCCAGAACAATGATTTTTATATACATAACTTGTACATAATACCCGAAAAATTATGAACAACCCACGTATGGTCACTCTATGGTCAACCATAGAAGAACTAGATGACTTTATCGATAAAGAGTGAGGTTAATGAGACATTAGCCAAATATGACACATATTATGAACACCCCCCAATCCCCTCTTTATGGTCATCGTAAAGGTCAACAATAAGAATGTCAGAGACTATCACGTGACCGAAACCGCAAACGTTAAAGAAAGGGGTCTTTGGGAGGAACCAAAGGGGTTTTCAACCGCAAACGAGGGAGGTCTTTTTCTACGCCAAAGACTAATAGATCATCAGAAAAAGTTTTCCGAGTGAGGTCCTTGGCTTTGACAAAGACTTCAAGGTGAAACTTAAAACGTTTTAAAGGGACTAAAGTGTACTTTACTACTATACTGCCACCTATTTAGAAATTAATTTAGTCTATTTCGCAATTTGTTTGCCTATTTCGATATTTTGTTTGCCTATTTTAATGATTTTTAGTTGCCTTTATTTGCAACTAAAATGTCTTTTAGATTTTTTAAATCGCGATTCTAACAATAATATAGGAAATGATTCAGTGTACATTTTTGGCTTCCGACAGTTCCCATTTTCATTGTTCTTCAATTCGTTATTTTTAATTTCGTAATTCGCAATTCATAATATAAATGTAGGCAAACACTGACACACTGATGCATTATCACGCTCATTTTACCCCTGAATTTGTTTTTTTAAATATTTTGATACTTTTTTAAATTGTTTTCAATTTCTTATGAAAAACAATACCATTCACACTCCTAATTTAAATTAAAGAATACGCTAAAATAAAAAGCAACAATAATAAAAATATATTTTTTACAAGGAATGTTCCAGCATTACTGAAAGTTGTGAAGATTTCCAATTGTTTTTAAAGGTGAAGATGGGTTGTTCAGCTCATCGTGTTGAGTTCAATTTGCCTGAAAAAAAAATAAATTGTAAACTTTGATTTTTTTTCTTTTTATTCTGAAGCGGAATGGATTTGTGACAAAAAATGTAATTAATGAGGGTAAAGCGTATATAATACGTAGGTTAAAGAGCATGCAAGAGACAGTGCAGTAGTGTTTAAAGACTATTGATGCACTGCACTTTTGAACAGTAAACTCAAATCGCAGTGAAAGAGAATAAGAACTAACCGAAATAATTGGATGAGAATGAGTCTTTATGCCAACGAATTTCCAAAACTTCCTGCCCCGTATCATCATTACATACAAGCAGTGTTATCAGGATACAGTTAACAGTGCCGATGATACAACTGAAATAATATAAACATTTATGATTAATTAAACTTTTCCTCTATTCCAGGATCCAGGAAATTATCATGTACACATGCATGCAAAAGAAATCTTACACTAATTACAGACAAGGAAATAACGCAGCAGAGCATCTTTAAAATTTTTTACGACTACTAACGGAATGATAATGTATTCAATTAATTTTTAAATTTAAATTAATACAGTTTTTGCGTAGCATTAATAGAAGTAATGTTGTGTTACTCTTGGAAGTTAGCACACATTGGATTAAATCGAGGTATGCACTGTGGGCCATGGGATTATCAGAAAGTGCCAAATACCTACAAAGTTAAAAATGAAACAAAAATCTCTCCAAAGGTATGAATTGCAAAAAATACTAAAAAAAATTACGATTTCAATGAAATAAGTCCCATTTCTGAACGAACTCCACTCTTTGAGATATTTAATTTCAAAGATGAAGAAATTTCCCTTTACCCCTCATTTCTATCGAGATTCTTCATCTTTGAAATTAAATATCTCGAAGAGTGGAGTTCGTTCAGAAATGGGACTTATTTCATTGAAATCGTAATTTTTTGTAGTATTTTTTGCGATTCATACCTTTGGAGAGATTTTTGTTTCATTTTTAACATTGTAGGTATATGGCACTTTCTGATAGTATGGCTTGTTTCCCGAATTTCAGTTGGCATTGCTTTTAGCCTCATATACAAAACTTGAAAACATTAATTAAAATTCACAGTTTTATAAAAGTAAATTGTACAAAGGGTAAACACCAGAAATAACTAACATTCTATAGAATCGTAAAAAATAGCATCATGCTTTGATTACATATATACGTACAGAACTAAACAAATGTTTTAAGTTTAACAATCACAATTGTAGATGACTTTTACGACCTGAGTTTTGTTTATCCCAGTCCACTACAAAAAATAGTTAGAACCATTGGGAAATGGGGAAAGTGGTTTAAAACATTGGGGAAAATGGTTAAAACCACTGGAAAGTGGAAGAAATTGTCAGAATGAAAAGCAAAGTGTTTTCCGTGTAAGGCTTCACTGACTACAACTTTAGACCATATTAAGCATCAATTTCTGTTAACTACTGTCACGTACAACGATCTAACTTCATTTAAACATAAATTGTTAAATTTGAACACACTTTTGGTTTAGGTTAGCGGAAATTCCAGTTAAGATTAATTTCTCGCTTATACCTTAACATTAATAATATCATTCAACTTTAGAACTAACTAGGCAAACTTTTCTTTGTTTCTACATAATGGTCACAGCCACAGCAAACTGGTAATTATCCTAAAAGTAAATTGGATAAAAATAGTAATCACGCTTCTAAAGAAAAAAACGAAAGGTATGTGAATTTTATCCGATTTGGTTTAAATAATTTAATCTGTTTTGCATATTTTCAATTTACTTGAAGTCATTAATTGACTCTTAAGATTATTAGAGTGTGAAGACCCTTGTTTCATAGAATTTACTAAGCGTATTAACTGCAAGTTACGTCAGGCTTTTGTAAAATTAATTTTTCGCATTAAAGTGGCTAAACCACAAAATCCACTTCATTTTTTCCAGTAGGAAGTTGAGAACCGTCCTGGTTTTGACCAGGTAGATTTAACCATGCAAAACCCTGTTTACGACATTAAAAATATCGCTAAGTTGGATTATTGTTTTTCTAATTCTATTTCAATAATATGCAGATTCAGATGGTAAAGCATTGCACGGAAGCAATTTTGGAAGCAGATTTACCTTTACATTTTAAAATACGTTACAAACAGACTAAAACTAAACACTTTTATTGGAATATATTAGGATATTAAAGACAATTTAACTCAATTTTGAGTTCAATCATTATTATAAGCAAGCACCAAGTATACAGTCTCAAAACTCAATTTTTAACATTAATTTGCAGAATCGTTACCCTGGTCGAGCAAACGTTTGGGTGCAAAATTTGATTTTACACTAATAGGTGAGAATATGATTACATTTCGGTGCGCAAGACTAATAGTCAATGGGAGAGAATGGGATTACATTTGAGTGCACAATTTGATTTTACACTAACGGGTGAGAATTAAATTAAATTTGGGTGCACAATTTGATTTTACACTTATGGGTAAGAATCGGATTGTGTTTGGGTGCAACATATGATTTTACGCTAATGGGTGAAAATAGGATTATCTTTGGGTGCAACATTTGATTTTATACTCATGGGTAAAAATGGGATTATGTCTGGGTAGAACATTTGATTTTACACTAATGGGTGAAAATAGGATTATCTTTGGGTGCAACATGTGATTTTACACTAATGGGTGAGAATGGGATTATCTTTCAGTGCAACATTTGATTTTACACTAATGGGTGAAAATTGGATTATCTTTGGGGGCAACATTTGATTTTAAACTAATGGGTGAGAATGGGATTATGTTAGGGTGCAACATTTGATTTTACATTAATGGGTGGGAATGGGAATATGTTTGGGTTCAACATTTAATGTTACAGTATGGGGAGGAAATGGGATTATGTTTGGGTGCAATATTTCATTTTACACTAAATGGGTGAAAATGGGATTATGTTTGGGTGCAATGTTTCATTTTACACTAAATGGGTGAAAATGGGATTATGTTTGGATTCCGGTTTTAGATTTAAAATGAAAATTTCCTAAGAAAAATTGGTGGAATATATTTTAATGTATGCTAAGGCTTGCCTAACTTGAACAATGTATTTTAATTTAAATTTTTGGAAGGCTGGATAGCTATTTCCCAATATTTCCCGTCTTTCCCACTATTTCCCAGGTGGGAAGTTAAATAGGTTTTCAAGGTGGGAAATAGGTAACCCTGTTTTTGAGAAAAGCTAGATGTGGGAGAAAATTACTTCAAGCAGTTATTTTTAAAAATTATAATTGCATTTCATTAAAAAATTCAAACTTAATGAACCAGAGATGTTCTAGATGTCTAACCTTTCTTTCGATAGCAGTTTGTTTAGCATGTACTGAACACATATAAAAGTAAAAAAACTTGACTCTCAATTGAAAACAAATATTTTGTATTGATGTTACAGAAATTATTCATACGTTTTTGTGAATAATTTTTTTGTCTCCACTAGTTTGCTATTTTGCATAAGGTTTTAATAATGGTTTGCTGATAATTTTATAATAATGAATATTTTTTTTAAATAAAAACTTTTTTCTGTCTGTTTGGGTGATACTGTTTGCTTCGTTTTTAAAATTTTTTAGCCAAAACCACTTACCTTGTTTGTTTACTTGTTTTTATTTTGTCTCCAGTCATCTTCTTACTCAGTCAGCGTTAACTTCTTCGATGGTTTATCAAAAATTCATAAGGTTTATATGGTAGTAATATTTTCCCACATATTTAAAACTTTCCTTAGAAAAATCGTTTATGACGGCTGCATTATAAGCTAAGTCACAGTACACAGTAAAGTATTCTGCCAGGTTCTGGATGGAAAGGAAAAAAAATGTTAGAATTAATAAAACGAGACTCGAAAAATATTATTATGTATACCGTATACGTATATCTAAAACTGAAACGGAAAGTTTTGGAATATTTAATTCACTATTGCAAATAAAACTGATAAAAGAAAATATATCAAAAATTTGAATAGTTTTCTTTCGGGTTTTTAAAATTTTCATTCTAA
>JAQFYJ010000386.1:0-13847 GCA_034694685.1 Isotoma anglicana | reverse complement strand
ATGAGCTAATTGAAACTGAAGGTTGCCCCTTACTACGTGCTATATAACCAACTGATTGGTCTCCTGATGTGAAGATGACGATAAATAAGAAAGGAAGTGACACATTCCTATTAAATGTCTTGTGACACGTGCGTAAAAATATAAAGCAAGAATAGTTGGACGTACAACTGTGACTCGACGAGTAAAACTAAAATCTCAATCGAATCTTAGTTGCCTTTACTATTATGAAAACAACGATGACATGAAATTTCATGAGATGCAATAATTGTAAATTCTTGTCCTGTCACCAATCGGAATAAAATCGTTTAAAATGTTTTTTTTAAGTTTCTTAATGCATATCCACCCACATCCATGTTATTTTAATGATATATGTATGTATATGTATACGAATGCTAAACATTACAAGATGGTCGTATGATGTCCACAGATTCTAGTTTTCCGATGCGTTACTATTGCCATAAGCTGGAGCAATCATGCATAATATTTAATTTCTAATAATAATATATTATGATTACAAAATAAAAATCGATAGTTAAAATAATTTACAATTAGACTACATTTTCCAAAATCTAATAAAAACTTTAATCAGATGACTGTTTGGCTTTTTACATTAATGAAGCTTCATAAGTTCAAGTTCATGGTCAAGGTACCGCACAAGTTATTCTATTTTAGTCATAACTACTTTAGGAAATGCAAAAATTTTAAATTCAATACATTATATTTCCATATAATAGTTAGTTTATTCATTATCATATTTGATACTTCTAGTTTTATTGTACTTTTTACCATTGAAATTCTCTTGTTGCCTGTTTCCAAACGATGATGACCTTTCTCGATAAGAACCAGAGTCAAAATTTGATCTATATCCCTTTCGCTGATTTAACAGTTCAAAGTCTTGCATAACTTGAGATTTCGATTGGCGTTGAATTGGCGGAAAAGGTTTCTGTATCTGATCTGGATAAGGATGGAAATCTCTATTTAACTTTCTTTTTGGAACATGCTCCAAAGCAGTCTTCCAATCTTTTGTAAGTCTCAAATCCAACATGATATTTGCCATTTGATTAATTGTCAAGGACTTCGTTCCAAGTCCCCACATCAAATGTTTATCTAACGGTAACTGTTTCATTCGCAAATTTTCTTTCTTGGCTTTTGCAAGGGAGAAAGGCCTTGGATCAGTTTTATCTACCATTGCACCTACAATGTAGATTTCATCTTCACGATAGTTATCCAGAACATCACGACAATGAGGAGTTAAATAAACTAACTCTTTTTGAGGAAATATATCTAAATAACTTTTGTCAGTGATGTTAATAGGAAAAGAATCTTCATACAAGGTAGGAATTATTCTGGTTAAGTAATCTAGAAGTTTAGAATTTGGATCAGCATTGCACAAATGAAGGTCGAAAGGTTGAGAGTGAGTTCTATTCTGTGTGATTAGAAATTCAATTTGCTTAGCTGTATTTTTAGCCTCCCTGGGAGTCATGAACTCATCATACCCACAATCTAATACTAAAGGGCGACTAAACATCATAGCATTAGCTAATTTATGATGGTAGAACTTATGCATAGTTGAATCGTAAAGCCGTAGGAACATTGTGTTTCTTGCAAGACCATAGGTTACTCCATCGGGGTCATCTTCTTTCGAAACTAGAGGAGGTAAACTTTGTAATCTTTCTTCTCGTTTCTTAGCCTTTTTAACTTTTTGGCTCTCCGTTTTCATCTCATTTAGCCACAAATATTTGAAGAACTTCCGACGCGCACCCCGAGAACCTAGATGCAGTAGCTCTTTCCATTGTCTTAACTTTATCTTGGATGGTACTTGCACACCATCTTGTCTGAAACATTATATAAAAACAAAGGTCAAGGTAAATCTAAAAATTCATATCACCTTTAAAAGCTCAAAATCAATTTAACCTGGCAATGTCATGCTCCAACTGAATAAATCTAACTTTCTTGATCAATTCAGGGTCACCCTTAGTAATCTCCTGGAGATCTTCATCAGTCAATTTTAATGTATAGTCTACTTCATCCTGTTCTATTTCAATGTCTTCCGATGTCACTCTTTCTTCTTGACTTTCATCCGTGGAAGAGATCCTTGACTTTGATGCAGATTCCGACGAGGAGTACAAACGCTGATAGTTAGCCATCGATGGGGCTGTTTGAGTTGACAGCATAGGGGTTTTCTGGCAATATAAAACTTTAGCTCCATTCCTCCAAGAAGAATAGGTACATTTGACTGCTTTTTCAATTAGCTTTTTATCATGTGACAGAGCCTTTGTGAAAAATAGGCGTTGAATACGTTCTGATGTTGTGATGTCTCCGGCTATACTTACAGGCGAACCCAGTCGCTGACGAAGCGTTATTCCTGCTCGACTCAACATTTTAATAAATGTCGAGGTCACCGACGTTGGACGTACTGCTTTTTACAAATTTTGCTTCAAACAAGGAGCAAATGAAATTTTGAAATGCACAATTTTATTGTAAGTTCTTTTACTCAACTAGTTCAACTTCAGTGATCTCTTCACTTGATCCAAAATGTGCATTACATTTACTCTCCCGCCTCTGATTCTATGTCTTTGGTCTCTGAGACTACGACGGACTTATTTTTTTGCCTGGCATTGGCTTTTCGGGAATAGGGAATGAAACTTGAAACTCATGTTACCTCATGCCTGCAATAATACTGGTTGTGTAACTAATTGTATAGTAATAAATGTAATAAATCCAGTACAGTCGCCGCTCATTTGAAATATATATCCATTTGAATTTGATTCAGAGTTTCCTTTCTGCTAAGTAATTTATGGTAGCCATCATCGCATTCGCATATATATTTATGCGTTTATGATACTTGAGTGAGGGATGACGCTTTTTTGATGGAAATCTTCATTTATAAAAGAATTTTTTTGTAAAACATTTTTTAGATATTATTTATTAACTCTGTAAACTAAGTAGTCATCTGTTGATAGCTGTTTGTTTAACAAATCATAAAACAATTGTATACTCTAAAAACTAATTACCACATGCATCTATACTTTAGACTGCAACAATAAAAAGAACGTATAAATAACAAAACCTGATTTGCTTATCCACAGCAGGAAGCAGCCGCCTGAATTAATTTTATTTACTATACACTGTAACATTTATACACTATTATCTTATAATAATTAAACACCATTTACTGTCCAGTACATACTTCAGATACTTCATAAATATTATCATTTATGACCTCTCGGCACTCCTGAATTCAAGTTTTATACAAACTATCTCGAACAATGTCGCACATATATACTCATCGAACAACATTCCAATCAATATAATCGATAATTTTACGCTAGACTTATTATTGGATATAAGTTAAATGTAATAAAATTGGTTCAGAATTGTTCTTTTTGAACAGCTACCGAGAGCATATGAAAGCGCATACAATAAGAAGCAGTAAGAAAAAACTACGATAAACAATATAAAACTAATATATAATATAAGATACTGTATTACTTTCCAAACACCGTGGTACACCGGATAAATTATAATTCTAATTATACTAATTAAAAATCATTGAAAGGAAACCATTCGGGAATACAATTTCTGTGATACTTAACAATTGTTTCAAGTTATAAAGCAGATGAGACCAAACGTATTTTTTAGAGAGAAACACCATTGATACTGATACATAGTTTAGAGAGACAATTTCAATTATCATGCGTAACCTACAAAAAAGTATTTAAAAATCCTGGAATGTTAGGCTGCCATGCCATAAGCGCATAAGCTTCAAAAACTAACTAACTAAACTCGATTTATTAAGGCAACTAATTTTTAACACGTTTGCTTTCTGTACTATGACGCCCGTTTTTATATTTTCATACCAAGAACAGATGCTTTTTAAATTCATCTTTAGTTTATTTTGATTGTGTTGCTTTCTCCACTATGCGGCGAACATAAAACCCTACATTGTTAAAAGAAACTTTCATAGACTAAGCAGGTTGCTAGTTTGGCTTTGCTTGAGATTATTTTAAGTCTTAAATATCTTTAAAACTTCTTCCATGCTACATGCTTACATTTCTTAGCATTGACAATCGTCGGCAACCTAATTTACTTCAAGAAACTTCAAAAAATCATGTTTTTATACTTGATTCATTCCAAGGTAAAAATCAGACATGGCGTCTAACAAAATGCAAGTGTTTGAGCAATGCTTGCACGCATTTTTAGAACTTTTAGTTTATTATTAGCTTCACGCGATTTCCTCCCATTGGGATTAAAATCTAATTTCGTTATGTATATAGAAAGACTATAGTTTTAAAGAACATGAATCGGAGATGAATTAATTAAAACCGGAATTCATAAGAAAGCTGCGAGATTTGTTAATAAGAATTAGCTATTCATAAAATCTCAAGACGTGCAAATTACCAATATCAGGGAGTTAATCAAGTCTAGGGTCATTTAATGTTATTTTCCTTATTTTTTAAATAATTTATAATACATATTATAGTCATTCTATTTTCGCTGACTTATGTAGAGAGAGAGAGTAGCGTGATACCTAAAATCGACATTTGACGACTATAAATTTTAAAGGAAGCTGCAGTTCTGAGACCCAAGAGACGAAATTGGACTTGAACATACTTACTTGATACCTACATTATATCTCAGTTACACTTCTTAATTCTATATAATATATATAGTTGATTTATGAATGATTGAGAGCCACGTCTCTTCAAATACTTCTAATTCCTATCAACTGGTCACAACTACTGAGTCGTCTGTTGCTGAATTTCAATTTTCTCAACAGTCATTTCTGGATTCATTGCAGCTGCTTCTTGGATTGCTTCAGCAAGAGCCTTGTCATGGTCAATTGGATCACCATCTGATTGAATTGTTATCTTCTGTTCTACACGTGTCTCTACAACTCCATCCTTTTCCGTTTTGTACTGTTTTAGGGATAAAATTAGTGAAATGCACATCCAGAGCATTCAAATACATCAACATCCATACAAATAATAATATTTGATTAACCATAAACAAAACCGGGAACTTTTTTCTGATTGAGTAAGAAGTAGGGCACAAAAAAAATAAAAATACAAGATTCCCATTTTCTATCACCTGTTGTAAATTTTTGACTTACACACAATTTTGAAAGCAACTTTAAAAGCCAATCGTAACTTATGATTTTTGTGTAAAAAAGGTTGGGGCTCTATTTATGGTTACTCACATTGAAAGAACATACCGTTACAGTTTCCACTGTCCGCACTTTAGAGCTGACAGTCTGAGAACTAACGATTTCTCCCGTCGCGACATAAGATCCATCGTCAGACTGCATTGCAACCTAAAAATACAGAACGTTTTGTTTCATGCAGGATTCATAACCAATTCTTAAGGCTTGAACACATTTGAAAAAATATTAACAATTCCTTACTTTTCTAGTTTCAGTTTGTACAACAGGTACATGAGTTGTTGGTTGAGCCTGGCTGCTTGGAACAACGCTCATTGGGTCATATTTGACACTCTCCGTTTTTACAATCGGTGGCTCACCTGTACTAGTTGTAACTGTACCCTATAAAATCAACATTATGAGGTTATATTCATGCTACTTCAAAAATACAAGCCAACTTGTTATCACGTTCGTACAAGAAGCGGTTAAAAGATACGACATTAGTGGTAGGTAGGATTAGTTAATATTCGCTTAACATAAACAGAATCATACAATTATACTTTACGGTAGAACAATTTCGAAATTTACGATTACAAGAGGACACTATTGTTATTCATAAATAATACAAAACGAAGACAAAGCCAAACAAAACATTTATTGCAATTTACAAACAAAAGCACTCTTCTCAGATATACATCGTTTTAGCCACATGCAGTAAAATAACTAAGAAAAACTGGCCATTACCCTTGACGAAATGCTAGCAGGAGGCACAGTGTCAACTAATGTGCCTGAATCTTCTAAGTCCGTACTACCTCTTCTACCATTTGCATGGAGCTTATCATTCTACATGCAAAGCATTGGTTCAAATCATTATTAACACGTAAACACTTTGAGAATTAATGGTCATTCTTGACATTTAAAAAATACTGCAGAGACCTTTCAAGCTTAATCTTAGTTAGACTACTTTGAATCACAATGCTAGTATTAGTATAAGTATACTATTATGTGGTAACACAATAATTTACACCAATAGAGAGAGGTTTAAGGCAATTACCATGTTAAATTTTATGAACTTACCCCTTGATCAGATGTAACGACAGTAGCAGTTGCTCTCACTTCTTGAGTAACTACAGTTTGCTCTGTTCGATTAGCATGAGTTGAAGTTGTGTGAGTGAAAGTTTTCTCTTCGATCTGCAATGTAAGAAAACACGATAGAAATATTTTCAATTGATTGCCCACATTATAATTGAATAATACTTTTGGGTTTTTCTTCATTCACATGTGAAATGAGAACAAAATGCAATTTATAATTACGGAATACGGAACAGCCATATTAGCTTGAAGTATAGAAGCGCTGAATACTTCATCATTCAGAAAAGCATTCTAGCAAACCTTTACATACCTGACTTGTCGTTGCATTTTTTTCTTTATCTTCTACAGATGTGGCCATCCGAGTGGTTACTTTAGTTGCCTTAATATGAGGAGCAGTATCACCAGATCCTTCTTGAGCTTCAGCCTAATCAAGTAGCAATTACATGCATAATAATAACAACCGACAGTTCAAACTAAAATGCATTAGCCCTGTGCCAATCGCAGCATAAATCAGCTACCGAAATGAATGCTACATTACAGTTAGCCCTTCGATACAATAACACATAAATCATGCAATAATATAAAAGAAATTATAATGCGCTTCTACTTCCGTTCGCAATACAACAAATTACAAACCTCTTTGGATGTTGTCGAAACTGTAACCATACCACTTCCTCCTGGAGTTAAATCTTCAATTTTTTCATGAACATCATGTCTCATTCCTTCAGCGTCTTTAACCACAGTTTGTTTCGTCGTTGTTTTAACAATCTTAGGTGCTGTTGAAATAGCCCCTTTGTTTTCAAGAACAAAAGCTCCTTTCTTGCCTTTTCCTTTTCCCCTTTTGCTGCTAGCCCTTCGTGCTGCTGCCGTAGGGTCTTGGAGCTCAGATGTTTCTGGCACTTTGTTTTCAGTATAATCTTCACTGGAAGAACTATGTAAACTGTCTATATCTGATTCACTTGAACCTTCTTCTGAATCGGCACGAGCACGTTTTTGAGACTTGGCACTTCGTTCAGGAGTCTCAATTTGAGATCCAATAGTTCCTGGATGAGTAATCATAGACTCTGAAGGTTGGAAGGCACGAGCTGGCGTTGCATAAGCAAATGTTGAATCTCCTCTTCTGCCTCCTTGTTCGCGGAAACCATTTCCATGGGCCATGGGTGTTGATGTTGACAATGGCTGCAATGAAGATTCTTGATAACTTCTGTTCTGATACCCTCCTCCACCTCCAGGTGCTGGTTGAATTGGTGATACTGGTTTATTTAAAAAACTAGTGGTATATCCTGGCTGAGAAAATATCGATGAAAGGAGTCTGGAGCTTGAGTCTCTTGGACTTGTTCCAGAATCCCCGGCAGGAGCGTAGCTTCCACTGGCAGAACTTGCGGCACTCCAAGGTCTCGGAGCGTATAGATGAGTTGGTGAAGGGGTTCTATTTTTTAACCGTTGAAGATATGAAGGTTCTCCCTCGCTCATCATTTTATTTTCATTGGTAAATTGTTCAACATCGAATCCCTTATCTTTTTCTGGAGTCGTTATGGGTGTTCCTGTAGGAGTTCTTCCTCCGGCTACAACACCAGTTTCGGCAGTCATGTCACCAGCACCTCGGGCCATATCTTGAGTCAATTTGTTTCTTCTTTCAGCACTTTCTTTTACCTTCTCTGAGTCACCTGGGGCATAATTAAATGCATATCCTTTGGCTTTCCTGATGCCTGGTGACTTATCATAAGCTTCAGGACTCGATAGACCGGAAACTGGTTCACTTCCTGTCCCAGATTGATCTCTTTCTTCATACGTGAATGCTTTACCAGTCACCCCCGGGATTTTTCCTTTGTGTTTCGAATCATCAACTGGACGTTCCTCATACTCATATTCTTTCGTGTACTCTATATTTCTCGGAGAGCCAAGAGATCTGTCTTGATCAATCGCTGAGGATGAGCTAAGCGGGCTCGTTGATCTCTCTGGAGAAGTTGGGGAAGTGGGACCTTCAGTTGCGCTACCATTAACAGCTTTTCTACCAAAAAAGCCGCCACTGAAGAGGCCACCAGTCTACAAATTAAAAAATAAACAAAACAAAATGCATGCAAAATAAAAAGAACAAAATCCAACATATACCATCTCATAAAGCAAAATAGCAACCAAATTATATCAAATCATAGTCAACTGACAATCATAAGGTAACAGAATAAACTAACTTCACCGCTATGACATTTATCAACCATAGTGTCACATGAATAAAAAGTAAATCAAAATGGGTGACTGTGTTGTAGTACCGATAGCTACAGTAAAAATTACAGTACCTTCTTTTTCGAAGGAGTAGTCTCCGTACTTCCATTGCTAAATTCAGGGGCAAGAGCAATCGCTTCTTTTTCTTTCTTTCTCTTTTCTTTTTCTTTCTTTGGGGGTTCTTCAAAAATTTCCAAACTTTCGGCAGGTTGTTCCTTTCCTTTATCCTTTTTCTTTTCTTTGGTAAAGTTAATGGGTGGAAGGACAGCAACTCCTCCAATAGGTTTCTGTTTTCAAAAAAATAATTACTTGTTTTATACAGGTAAATATCATTTTTGTTGAAAAGTATGCGTATGAATTAAAAACACGGCCATTCCGATTCATAACTAAATAAAATCAAAATAGAATAGATGTTACGCTAATGCGAAGAGTATATCAGAATGAGCGAATGCCTTCCCGTAATATGGGTGAATGATTAGAAGAAATGCTATCGATCGCTGGACTAAATATTAAATATTTAGATAAAAGTGAGTGTTAAAAAACAAGATATACTAGCACTACTTAAATTATTTAAATTTAGAAGAAGCCCATCTATTCTCGTTCATTTCTTTCATGCACAAATAGTCAAAACACAGTATGCAGAGGAAGCAACATAGACACGTACTTATCATTAGCAATTACGTTTACACTCTGGTAAACTAAATATGCATATTTTGCATTGTATTTTTACGGCAAAAGAGACCACTTAACGGCGTCACAAAACCAACGAGACTCTGGCATCAGAAATTTGAAATTGCTTCAGCGATAACGCTACATTGTATATTATGTACATATACTGACTCGTTTTCACGAAACTGACAAATTTAGAAAGTTACTATTCGTTAATACCTGCAAATACGCCGTAGTCTCGACACAAATAGATTTTCGTGAACGAAAAGCTAGCTCAAGTGCATAGGAATTATGCTGATGATTAACCAGAGCAACGAATGAGGCTACTCCCTCGATAAGGGAAGGCTTGTAACATTCAGTCATTTTGTTCAGACCATTCAGATAAGCGAGAAGGTTGGAGGAAGCTAGGTCAGGCAAAGATCGTACCTTCGCCTTTACTTGCTTCCTCTTTTCGTCAGACGCAGACGGGCCTTGCAGAAATTCTTCCAGGGAATCACCATCTTTTGTGTCGTATTCTCCTTCATCCGAACTACTGGTAGAACCTTCCAGTGAACCGTACTGAGCCAACCATGATATTATTGCAATAATTAGTACGTTAATACAGATACAAGCTTTTTACAATCCCGCAACCACAATAAAATTTTAGTTCGAGTAATTATGACCAATCAGAATCACCAATGACAAATGAAATGGCCATAACCATTTTCTGAATTCCTGAGGCAGTTTTGTTAACCTTAATTTATTTTTATTTCTGAATTTCGATTAACTTAATACTTCAATTGTTGTCACAATAAAATGGCAGCATTTCTGAAATTCTTGACGAGAACCAACTAGATACAACTACTTCGCTATTTTGTGTTTTCGTGTATTCTAAATTGCTGTTGATAAAATGGTGTGCTGGAAGATGCCTGATAAAGCAATACTATAACGAAGCATTTCTTTAATTTGAATATCATATTGAGGTATCTGATTGTGATGTGATTAATTCTTAGTAGCCTTTTAATTTACTTCTAATAATTAATTTCTAAACGGAAGGATAGAATATGTGCAATACAATATGTTGTGAGTAGACCATAAAATATTAAATAATCTGTTGTTGTATGATCCTTTAGAATGCATGGTATTGTGTTACGGTGAACTTTAGAGATCAAACAGAACAGTGCTATGCTAGATGACTTTTTGACGGAGTATTATATCATAATATGCTTTAAATTTTCTATTGATGTTCAATTAATTCAATTGACACCGATAATTCTCACCTTATCTTTCTTTTTCTCTTCTTTCAGTGGCTCTCTAGAAGGACTCATTTCAGGTGGGATTTGTTCGGGTGGCAAAGTATGACGTTTGGGCGGTTCAATGTCGTCCATTGATCCGTGTCTTCCTAAAGCTAATATAAAAAAACAGAGTAAATCCATCGTTCTATACTTAAACAATTAAGTAATAAGGTTTCTATTCTAACATCCTGTACCATCTACACTTCTTGAGGACGCTATATTTCTTCCACTAAGACTTCTCTCAAAGCGAGGTGGTACTCGGTCTATAGTAGCATTCTTCGTTTCATAGAATGTTCTGCCTGAATATCGGAACTTCGATCCGAAGCGTGGGAAAAATCCAGATTTGACCGGTGGCTCTGGGGCCATCAACCTGAAAGCCACAAAAATCGTAACTCTTATGGTCTTATGGTCTTAAATTACATTTTGAAATTTAGATCCTTAGACTAAATAGTTTACCTGAAGAAGGTGTGATGCTCAACACAAGTTTTCCAACACAGCTTAGCAGATCTTCTGTTAGGAAGCTTAAACACAACCGTTGGTTCATACTGCTCAAATTCGCCAGGTCTAACCTTGATGCAGAAATACTGGCGCTTGTATGAGATTTTTAATATTTTAGGCCAAGCAAATCGATTGATTCTTAATCTGTTGCAAGAAAGAAAGTTTATTTATTAATAAGGAATTTATTTTAAAATCCGAAACTGAATGTGTTAACATTTAATTATAACGTTGAACTTACTTATCTCGATAGACCGTTAGACCGGTAGAGCAAACGCCTAACTTGATGTCAAGACCCTCTGAGTCTTTGGCAGGGTGAAGATTTACTCCATACATCGCCAGCTTTTTAGCATTTTCCAAATAATTTAGCTCTGCTTCAGCAGGAGTTTGTCCTCTGTAAAATTAAAAAAGTGTTGAGATAAGATTGAGCATTAAATGATCTAACATCGTTCAAGTCTAGAAAATTAATATTCTGCTACTATAAACACTTACTTATGAGTCTTGTGAAGTTCCATGACTTTCGTCTCCAACTCGGGTGTTTGATTTGGAGCGAAGCGAAACTCTCTAAGATAGGCACTTCCATGCCCATCATGGTCATAATCCCCCAGCTCAGATTGGACAAGGAATGAGCCCAGCAATGCATGGGTCACAAAAGAGCAAGGTAATCTAGAAGAAACACCATTTTATTACATACAGTATACCACAGGATATTGGTTTGGTTAACATATTTTTTATTGCCAACCAAGATCGAGGTTTATAAAATCCTCTATACTGAATATTGTAATATTTTATTACTTACCGTTCATTCAGGATGTCGTTACGGACTTGAAGGCAAAGCTGATACCGAGTAATATCTTCATGCAATTGGGATGGTTCTGGAGGGTAGAATTTAACTTGAAAACTAAATTCCCAAGGATCATCTGTAAATTAGGAATTAATTGTTAAAACTTTCACATCGCAAACAAAATATGCAGGCATGCTTTCTATTTTCTTTCATATTTCCTCAACAGACGACAACGTGAAGTTTAATATACAGTAATCCATTAAAGAAATCGATAGTTCGGAAAGAAGCTATTATACTTACTTTTCATTTGCTTGGAAATCCTCTTATCAGACTCCACCCAAACAGTATATCCTTGTCGATCTCTATAGTTCAATCCAAAGTAATCTTTCTCCAGCAAGTCTACGTGCTCACATACTTTATCCAGAAGGTCTTGGCCTTTTGCCTTTCTCTGAAATTACATAAAGAATAAATATTAGGTTAAATGAAAACAAAAATACGAAAATGCATCCCTATAAAATACATTTATCATTATTATCATTTACTGTCAGTAAAAACAATACAAGCCAAGAAGCCCAAGCAAGGTTTAAAATGTATGAATATTCTCTAATGTACTTCGAACAGTTCTTTCCGTTTATCAAAGCTCAGATCCTTTAGCTGTGCTTGTGATATAAGAAGTTGCTTTTGCTTTTGTAACTTATAAGGTTCTCCTGTGTGACAAGAAAATAAAATAAAAACTGCAATATCCGGAGTATTCCGGAGGCCGCCCAGCACGTTTAAATCTCGGTGTAGTCGTAAAACCTTGCGTGGTATACATAGGTAAACATAAACATAACAAACCGACCCGCAAGCTTTTTTTCATTTGGATAAGCTATCTACAGTTGGCAAGCCCTGAGATAAAACAATATGAAAGACTCAGTAAGGTAAGCTTGAGAAAAACGATCGATAAAATATTTTAGGATTACCAAGATACCACAATCCACAATGCTCTCATACTAATGAAATAAATCCGACAACTGATATTCAGTCAGTTCCCAGTCCTTACCTTGCCACTTAATTAATTTTCTCCAACTCATAATGATAATTGATAAAGTATTTCGCAGATAAAAATAGTTCATGTATTCTTGAATTAGATATGCCATACATACCACATACATACGAACATTACATTACATTAGTGTTTTTACCAGAAAACATTTACAACCTTCTAACAAAGATATGTATACTTTCTCTTATTTTTTCTGAGTTCCAGCCTGTTTGCTCATTATCATAAGCTTTCTCTAAACCAGACCCGAAGCAAACTACATTATTCAGCATATTGCCTAAATCACTTTACAGAAGTAGTCAAAACTAAATCAAGTACATTTAGAAAATAATTACAAAATATTTTAAATTATTGTACGCTATGTACAAACAAACAGAACGAATAACCTAAATCCATGAAAATAAAAAAACTCAGGGGAAAACGTCTGGTGAAAGGAGAAGAGAGATACAAACTTTTTTAGTCACTTTCACGTAAATCATTTTCATGTTTATAAACAGCTCATAGCATTAGCATCCTTCTGGGTCAAACAAAAAGAGCGGTAGGGTAGGCTACAGGAGAAAGTCAACAAACGAAGTTTTTTCCTTCGTTTATTTGCCACAAGAGTATGAAAGAAAAACGAATGAAATCAAGAATGAGTTCCTAAGTCCGAATACCTATCTCTTTTAGGTCTCGCCCTCATTCGATTGGTGGTTATATAAAACATAAATTTCGTCTTGTGACGACCTTAGGGCATAGGGATGTAAAAAAAGTATATAGAGGCGAGAATAGTAAAATGATACCATGATAAGGCCCTTACAACCAAAACACCACCAGAAGCAGTTACCTAGAAAAAGGTCAGATCGATATTCGTGTATGCCACGAATGCCTCCTCTCCGCACACCATTAAAATGCTACATAGAGAAAGAAAGTAAAAAAGGAAAAGAGAAAAGGGAGTAAACTACTTCCAGAGTTGTTTCACTTTCTCATCCACTAAACTAAATCAGTTGCACTTCTTTTCTTTGCCTAAATAAAACGCTATCCAATTCTGTGTGTACTACACCTCTATGTAACATATTATTCGTACTAGAAAAACCAGCCTGTAATGCTATTCCCAGATAGGTATTATCTTATATTAAAGTTTACAGTACA
>JAQFYJ010000385.1:0-13863 GCA_034694685.1 Isotoma anglicana | reverse complement strand
TCTTTAATTTTGCATAATATGATGTCTCATAATTTCAATAAAAGACAGAAAAGTTGCATACCAAAGCCAGTTTGACATGAGAAGAAAATGAAATTATTGGATAACTAGATATTGGTATGCAGGTTAAAGCAAATACTTATATAGAGTAGCATTTTGTAGCAAATAAATGCATTTTAAATTATGACACTTTAATATTTAGGGATTTTATTTTGATTTAACAACGATTTACGAAATGAGTAACGAAATCATGGGTAACTGTTTAATAGTAAACTTAGCAAGTAATGGATAATGTATTGCAATTGCAAATAATGATGAATTTGTTACAAGAAAAACTCTGAACAAATTTCAATATTTATTTTGATTATTTTTTCATAAACCTGGAGTCTAACATACTATGGCAGAACTATAATAGTCATTCCATTTTCCATTCATAATTATGCATACACATTCAAGTATATATCTTACTTTACAATGCACCAAGCAGTGATTTGAACTAAAATTCAGCGTTGAGCTGGAACTCGGAACACAAAGATAATGAGTTTTACTTACGTAGAAGGGAATATTTAAACTAACCCTTATAAAACATTAGTTTTATTTTAATGAGTTTAAAAATGTGAGAAATTGTTTGAATTCCAAAGATGATAATAAAGTTGGACAGGAACTATGTTCAGTGAATGTGCACTATATCCATTTTAATGTGTACGTAATTTTAACAGCGTTTATTTGTGTGAGCCATGCTATTGTACTGTTCAATTCAAACGGTTTAAGGGTTCAAACTGAGCAAGTATTCAGATGCGGCGATGTATACTCCAACGGCGACTCCAATCACACTCGCTATTGCGATATTCTTCTGGAAAATTATGCAAGTTGCCACACAAAGACCGAAGTAAGTCAAGTATCGAGTTGTGTTGATTTGTCTATTCCTTCCAGCTGCCGAATCATCTGCATTAAAACAATTTTAGAAATCGGTTTGAGTTCTAACTATAATTCAAAATTAAAATTTTAGAATTATTGTTACTAAATATTCTACGATTTATAAGATAAAACAGCGAGACTAACCAATGCACAATTTGTCCACCAAAACATAGCCCTTTGCGCAACGTTCGCACATATCTGGACCATCTCCAAAGCACCCATCACACGATTTATCACAACCTATGATTGAAAGACAAAACGTAATTTATTCATCGAATTGAAATGAAAACTCTGAATATTATTTCACATTATAAAAAGCTAATGAAACTCGCAAAAATCTTTACAAACTTGCCTATACAAGAGAAAGAGCCTTCGGTATTCACACAAAATTCATTGTTTTTGCAGGGTGTTTTTTCAAGAAGACATTCATTCAGATCAATACATCCTCGTTCCTCATCGATTTCCCATCCGTCTTTACAAACCTCACAGTCTAGAAATAAATCATGAATTCAAAAATTAATTGAAGTAAAACTTTGCATTGCTGTAATACTTTATAAGACATTAAACGTCAAACTGACTTTTAGCTCCGGCCCCAGTACATCCATTCAAACATGCTTTATGACAGGCGGAGCAAATTACTTTTTGTTCATCCTTGTACGCTTCGTAGAATAGTTTTGCACAACTGTCACAAAGTTTTCCAGCGTAACCTGTTTCACAACTGCATTCTCCATTTCCCTTTCTTGTGCCGTTTCCCTGTAAGAAATATATTGTTAATTCAAAACAATCTTGATGTCTGAATTCTAATTTTAATACTGCCTGAATCAGGCTGAATTTTTTGTATACCTTACACTTCCCATGCCCAGAGCAAATATCATCGGGATATCCTGGACATGGAAGGCACTTCGAACCATAGTGATTCTCAGGACAGCAAACCTCTAGTTTATTGTTGCAAAACCAGATGAGAAGATCTTCCCCAGCGTTTCGATGTGAATGCCACCATTCTTCCAACAAATGTTCATGATCTGAGGCCAACTCATGGCACTGAAATATGTAAAGAAAGGCAATTTTAGTAAATAATTCAACTGACCTTTTGTACACAGTCAAAATGAATATTCATTCCATACCTGATCTTTCCCAACGCTAACATCAGCGCATAATGATTCTTGAATCTCTGTCAAACGAAGTTCAGAATTTTTATAAATCTTTTTGTTCTCTTCTTCCCAAGCTGTATCACCCCCACCATAATGGCCTTTAGCTGTCTTCTCCATTCCCTTGATGGATTCAAATAAAAATTGGAGAAAATATTAATTTTTTACCTTAGCATCATAAAGTCCACACGAGTTGTTAAAAGTACTTACAAGGAGAAACGAGTTGACAAGGGTTTTACACGATTGACATGGTGCAAGACGTCGACTAGGTTTCGCAGTGTCAAGTCCAAGTCCTGGAGATCCAGCTGCCGTCACTCCAGCAAGTAGAAGTAGGACTTTGAATAAAACTAATACTAACCGGCTATCTTTAATTGACATATTATTATTATGATATTGGTTACTCCCTACTAAAAATTTCATTGTCATTTCATATCATTTGCTAGTTTATTATCTACAAAAGTGTTCGTCTAGCAAGAGCTATCGTCACCTACACATAATAATTTATACAAAATTCACAATTGCACCCCGATCCGAGTCCCAAATTCCAACTTCAACAACTGGAAATGTCCAAACTCTCCAAACGGTTTGATGACAAGAACTGCTCAGGAGTTTTACACAAGTCTATGTGCTATGATTAAATTGAATCTGTATGACATGAACACAATCTTATACACAGATTTTTTACAAACTGGTAGATTGGTTTCTCATCACTTAAATCAACGAATAGCAACACGCCAAGTTTTTAGTCACATTGGGGTTTTCTCATGAGAATAATATCTCTATGCACAATCAATAGTTGCAACACTTATATTCTACTGCTGAAGAGATGAGTTGTTAAAGGTTTAAATTGTGGTTTTGTATTTATTAATGGTCTTTAGGGGTTAGCGATGTAATTTATGCATTTTTAATCATGATTGAGGTTACCTTCCGTAATTTGAAAATTTTATCAACCTGAGTAAATTAATTGAAGTTGGAAATTCCAACTTGGATTAAGATTGAATATGAACAGCTAAATAAAAATGGTTATTAAATTGATGTTGTATAGATTAAAGATAGGATTATAGAAAGAAAAGAAACGATGATGGGATGAATGTAAATGCCGACACGAAGAATAATATCGAATAGTAAAAATCGATAGACTCCCACTCCTCCATCCAGTAAACCGCTAGCACCTCGGACGGAACCCGACTTTCGGTTTTGCACTCATGGACTCAACCCCGTTTTCGGGATGGAAAGGTTAAGCTTTTCCGTTTGCCTCTTTGTTCTGCATTTTCATTTGTGATAAAAAACAGCCACGTTTATAGACAGGTAGAATAGGGACTAGTAAAACTTTAATAATGTGATTTATTGCAATTCAAGATTTCTTTTATTGTTGGACTTATGTCCAGATTATTATTTGATAAATAAATAATTTTACATGATTGCATTTTACATCACCAGGATGAAATAAAGATATCTGTAAAACGGTACAACTAGTTGGGGTTTAAAGCTCTTAAATCATAAAATTATACGTATTTATATATACAAATATGCGTATTTATTTTATTTTAGCTTGTACTCTCCTACTATTTTTTGTATTCGAAATGTCTTTTGACTTCAGAGCTTAAAGTTTCAAAACTTTACTAGTTTAACTAAATAAAGTACACGTGCTATTCTAAATTTTAAGAGCCGAAAATGCTGAACTGTCATTTCCAGCTGGAACATCTCCGGATTACATGGATATGAAGTAACTTTTATTAGCAATCGAACGTTAAAAGTGCACAGCATAGGTAATACTAGATATGAATGCAGTTTGTCATTCTAGTACTTTATTGATCAACAGTACCAATTTACGCAGAGATTATGAAAGACTGTTCTACTCTGATCTACAAAGTTTTTAAGACGCTGAGATTCTATCTATAGCCCATGTGTTCCGCTCAGTATCTTGCTTTTCCAACAAGCTTATCAAAAATTTATACGGTTTCTTATCATCTCCATGCATAGTTCCTTCATTCAATAGTTTTCGGAAGTCTTCTTTCTTTGAATCTTCAAGCTGTTCAAGATACCAATCAAAATTCAACATTCAAGATTTTCAACACAAACATTCGGGAACAACAGAAAATATTTAATTTTACGAACCGTTGAATAAAAGTCTAATGCCGAATGGATAAACAGGTCCTTAATTTGGGTCGGACGTCTTCTTAGCTGAGCAAAGGGTAGAAGAAACGCTACATCATGAGCTGAGGAGACTCCAATAAAGAACAGAGTAAGGCTCCACATTGTCCTTGATACATCAGCATTTGCAACAAAATTTGGGAGACTCGCTAATATCCACTCCCTGACTACAGCTGCTTCTTTGGGTCGTCTTCGAGCTTTTTCAAACACCTGGTATAATCAATGGTAATTTTATTTTCTTCGACAAGTTTTCAAACCCTTAAAACATTGATGAAAAAGCGTAATATAGTTTTTAAAAAATCATATTTACCTCAGCTACAACAGGTGCTAAGAGTTCAGGGGATGTCTGATTTGGAGACATAAATTCAGCTATTACCCGATTCAAAATTTCGGATGGAGGAAGAAAGTCAATAATTAGCATTGGGAGAGCTTTGGATACAATTTGATTGTTGCATTTGATATTAGTTTTTAATCTGTAACGTTAAACAAAAAGTTGCACTAATGTCATGCCGCATTTTGATGATTTTTAATTAAAAAAGAATTTAAAAGATCTTACTGCTGAAAAAGGACTTCTGATCTTTCAGCCATTGACATCAAAACCTCTGGGTCCGGATCAGCTGCATCAATTTGATCGGAAAAATCTAAGTGATCACAAAGATAGATTTTGCTAATTTGTTTTTTCTTCGAAGTAACTACTAATAAATAATGCAGTAAGAAGGTACATTTACCTGCGTAAAATAATGTCAGATACAGTTTTAAACTTTGAAAGAATATGCAAACATTTGGTGTTCTCAGAGTTTCTACTGCAACTTTGGTTATGATCTTTTTGATATCTGGTTTCAGATCTCCCATTTCCACTTTTAGACGCAAACCCTGTTACCAAAAAAGGTGTTTGATTAGAGTTTAAAAAAAAAAAGTGAAGTTCTAAAAGCTAAACGTAGACAAGAATTTTACCTCAAGTACTAGAATCCTTACAGATACAAAAACCTTATTCAAAGGACTTAAAACAGTAAGAACATTCCTGACGCCTTCTTGTTCAAAATCTTGAACTGAAATACTATCTTTGGGTCCATGTATCCAGAGGAAGAGAAGCAAATTCCAAATTATACGACAGTGGCTTTCTGAGTCATTAGTTCTGAAAACCCAAGAAGAAAATTTAATAAAGTGAAAGTGAAATATGTTTTAGGAATAGTTGAAGATCGGATCTTACATTTCATCTAGCTGTGTATTTTTTAGAACAAAAGGAGCAACAACATTTATAACAGCTAAATTATCTGGATGACTTTGAAGGAAGACTAATGCACTCTTCGCGCTGGCATTAGCTATATTGGCAGACGAACTTGTAAGTGATCCTTCCAAAATCTGCACCAAATTTGTCAATGCTTCTCCCTCCTATAATGTATAAGTATAATTTTATGTTCATACATTTAACTTTTAATGGTTTTTTTAAAGTCAATATTTACCAACGAAAGTTTCGCTGCCGCATAGAAGATTCCATAAATCAAATGCGACCAGAGGATTTCATCTTCTTTTTCAAAACTCTTGTACACCTCAGTCAACGTTTCGTACATCCATGTGTACTGGGAAATATCTTCAAAGTACTCCGACATGACAACAATACTTTGAATTACTTCGCTAAGAAGATGCAGTGGCATTTTCCCCTGTTCATAACAATAACGTTAAAAAGTAACGTTTTGTATTTTAAAAGGCAATAAATGATTGAATATATTTTACTAGTTTAAAAAAATTACCTGAGGGTTTTGCAACCATTGAGAGTAAAGGTCCGTCAGAAATCGGATACAGGAATTGACGTCAATACCATGCTCATTCTGAAGCTCTTTTCTTGATTTAGACATCCTTCAAAATTTGAATGAAAATTTAAACATCAACAGTTTAAACGAACAAAAATATTTATGATTGAAATTTTACTTACAGTGATGGAAGTTTGATCTGATGACACATTTCAGGTTCCACATCTTGAAGGATCAAATTTATTTTCGTCGCTGCCTTTCTCCTGTAAACAAAATATTGGTGTTAAATCAAAATTAAAAGAATAGGTAATTAAAAAAGAAAACAACAAACTTTAAAAATAGTGAGACGTACATGGCCTCGGATTTATATTCAGGTACATATGTTATTTTAATTGATTGCTGCAACATCATAGATAATGCACGTAGTCCTGTTGAGACAATCTGAAAAAGAGTGTTTTGTCATTAGTTCTTTTACTACAAAATTTATATATAGGAATATATATGTAACAACAATATTTTTGCAAGTTTACCTGTAACTGAAAACTTTCATCTACGTACAGGTTAATCACAGACAAAAAAATAACCCAATTTTCTTCAAATTGAATTTTACTTGCAACTCCCAGTAAATTTAGCCTACAAAGAGACAGAAAGATGAGAGTGTAATTAAGAACTTATTAAATAGAAGATAATAACAAAAACCATGGCTTTTACTTACTTGGAAATATACTTTAGTAGCATATCAGCTTCATTTCTTAAAATCTCTAAAGGTATTTGCTGAATTGGAGGAAATATCTGCGACTTTGATAAAACTTGCGGTCTCCAACCCAAATGAGAAATAAGTATCCATCCATTGACTAATTCACATCTTCCCAACCCAGCAACGACATTTCTGCAAATTCGATCGTTTTTCTAAGTTTCGGTTAAAATTAGGACAGTGAATAGCTAACTTATGTATCTTATATATCTTACTTAAGTGAGGTTAGAAGTTTTGCATCCAAATAGATTTTACCCCTACGACTTTGTTGAACAAATTCCGTGAGATAATAAAACTCGTTTAGCACCTTTGCACATTCGTCATTCATATCCGTATTCGAATCTATAAACAGTCATCAGATTTTAAAACATTTTTTTTTCTATTCAAAGATTCCTCAGTTTCAATAAGTATTGCAATATAATAATCAACTCACCTGCACCAGACTGACTGAATATAAAATTCAAGCCAAGACTTGAAACCAAAGTCCGGAGTATTGAACCCAATGAAGTTACACAAGCAAAAATATGAGGAGGGTTATCTCGTACATCGAAGAAACTGAGAAAACTGGAATCACAGACTGCAACAGCAGCAAAATTAAGAAACAAACGCAAGTCTTCGAATGGAATGGTTTCCGCTTTGAATTGGCACATGACTGCCATGTACTGTTAACATAATATTCAATAACTACTTTAAAATGTTCATACTGATTGCAATTAAATAAAGAATATGATAATATTTTACCTGGAATGACATAGTAAAGATTTCTGTTGGAATGAAATTGTTACAGCACTCTTTGTCATCTGGACCACCCGCTTTTATCACAGCATTCTTTAATTTTAACATCTCAGTTAAAGCTGACCACATATGAACCAGACTAGAATTAAATGTGGAATTTTGAATTAAGCTCCTAGCATATTCTTCATCTAGCGTCTGTAAGGGACAAAAATAATTTAACAATTCATTGACATGGACAGACAATGACTATTTTTACTGCCTATTTAAATTCTTAAAACATACCGTGCTGGACTCAGGTACCAAGTTTTCCCAACCATCCAAAGTCTCAACAATGTATTCAATAGCCGCTACTGCTAAAGGCCACCTTTCTATTAGACCAGATCTCTTTTGGGATGTTAGTAAATCAGTAACTTCACTCACTGACATTGAACCCTATGAATGGATGAGAAACATTATGAGCTTGTTTGAATGTAAAAGGCTAAGATACCATTTTAAATTCATTATTATTTTGAATGATAATTAAATCTCACCATTAGATACATATTTCTTAGATTGCGGAAGCAATGCTGAAGCACTGACAAATTGAAACCAGGCTTGTTGAGAATATTAATGATCTGAGTATATTTGAGATTACTAAGCATTTTGGCTAGTGCAACTCCCTCAAGGTCAGTTATTTCTTCGCAACAAAACTGTGAGACCGGATTTTCTTCTTGTTTAATCGGCTGTATGAAATTGGAAGACTCTTCCATCAGGACTTTGCAGGCCAGTATCATTAATCTTGGATACCTGGTGCGCAAAAATGTACAATTATTTTTCTTTTTTTATTAATTTTCATGTAAGCTATTAACATTTAAAAAAAGTAAATCAAAAGTAAACTCACCTCATATGTACTGCCGGCTCATAAAGATACATACGAATTGTTTCTCTGTCTCTGTTAGAAAACAGGAGTTTTCTTGTTTTTATATGACTGAGTACGTAGCAGCAGAATTGAGAGATTTCAAGAGCTAGAAAAGGGACGTCACACTTTTGGAGAAGTTTTATTCCTAGAACTGCTGTTTCACATAAAAATGTATCTGCCACACGTTCCAAATACTTCAAAATGCTTTTTGTGAGAAGCATCTAAAAAATAAGACTGACATTTTATATTTGACAAAAAAATTTAAATACATATTGAAGATTATGACGACAAAGTAAATCTAGCTAAACCTTACGTCCACATCCGACGTCATGATAATCGTTATTTGGTCAAGAATCTGCTCCATTCTATATGTACTAAGACGATTGAGAAACAAAGCGACATCCGAATCAGACATGTTCCTCAAAATTGGTTTGGTGTGATTTACAATGATCCACTCCTCCAAGGTGGAAACCTCTCCTTCATTCTGTTATAGCAAAAAGCATTCACTTTCAAAACCTCTTATTAAACTTTAATAGAAGGCAATTAAAACTTACGAGCTCTTTCATTATTTCGATGACGAATCGAGCAGTCAATTCTTCTGATACGACTGCTGAAGGTTTTAGAAGCTTCTCCCACACACGTATGATGGGGTATAATAGCGATGATAAAAACTCAACCATCCACATCCGTAAAACAGGGTACAGTGCACTTAGCTTCAAACTATTTAAGCTAAGTTCCGACCACCTAATTACATACTCTTCAGATTTCAATTCTAGCCTCACGTTTTCCAATTTATCTGCATAAAATTTTACAAAATACCTTTTTATAACCCGATTTGTTATTTGAAATTGTAAGAAATGTTATTTAATGTACCTGATTTTAAAAGGTATTGCGTCATGCGAAAAAAAGATCCAATTTGTTCTACAGCAAATTGACCTCGATGTGTAGAGATTTTTAAGACAGTTTGAAAGTCTATAAAAAACTTCTCAATCAATCCAAGTACTAAGCTGAAAAAAGAATGCCATATTTGATGAGATACGTAACCACGTTTAAATCGTACAAAAAGACGAAGTTTTAATCAGAAGTACAAGTTATTGATAATTGGACAAAACGTCTCAACGTATTACCTGCTTCTGAGACCATCCGATAAATGACTTCCTTCATCATCTCTTAAGAGCTTTATTAACATCAACCAATGCGAATTGACAACAACACACCATCTTAGAAACTGCTCAAAACTTTCATTCTAAAAAATGAGAGAAATTTAGTTAGATTTCATCAATATCATTTTTCAAAATGTATAACAATGAGTAGTTCTAACCTTTTCTAGAACTGCTTTGGATAAAACAGACAGCAGACTATCTTGGGTTGGTATTGCAGATATACTGACAGAATACAGAAGAGCCGCTAAGTTATTAAATTGACTCTTAGATCGAATAAGAAGCTCTCCGTCAAGTAACTTAGGAAGTATGGCATTCAAGACTGTGTCTGAGTCTTCATTCCATTTAACTTCACTACTAACTTTACGACCTTTCAATAAAATCCACATTACAGGAAGTATCTACAATTAATAATTAATAATACATCGATGATTTATTAATTTTACAATCAATATTCCGTGAATAGCACTGCCAAAATACGATACCTCTGGGACCGCTGCCAGTTTTAGTAACATTTCCAATACAGCTTCACGCAACGCTTCGTTTTCTTTCTTTTCCAAATTGCTTTGACTGGAAGTTCCTCTGTTTATGAAAAAGTCTGTAACCACCAATTTTAATGCTGGAACAGCTGATGACGTACCTAATGAAAATATGTAAATGCTAATTCTGACTTGAAGGCTATAAACTATCGATTAATAAAATATCGACACACACCATGATGCACAAGGTTTTCACTGGTAGAGACGAGGCCGTCGCACAAGCGCAAGATCTTCGGAGAATCTATGAACTTCTTGGATGAATTGTGCTCGTGAGTCAATAAAGTTAGGAATTGGAACATCTCTTGTACAAGAAGGTCCGCTTGTCTACAAAATTACACCGTGGATTAAATTTTCAGTGATTGTTTCAAGACTGCGAGCATTTATGCTAAAATAAATTGCATGCTTACTGTATCTGCCCTTCTTCCAAATATCCCACTTGCTTTATAACATATCCTAAAAATACTTGACTTGAGTCGACAAGCCCATAGTTGACATGCCCTTGAATTAATTGGGTCAGCAGGCTTAAGACTTCCGCTTGCACCTCTACATCACTACTCGTAGTGTAAATCTGTAATACCAAGTAAAAACCGTAAAACATGCTTATCCAACTTCGAAGTACTACAGTACAAGGTAAAGTAAAATTACCCTTAAAGCAGTTACTACGGCAGACTCGAACTGACGAATGTAATTGCCCAAAGTAGACTTATCCGATATTGCTTTACTGGAAGTCTTCATGCGGCTTTCAATCAACCTAATAAGGGTATACATTTAAACATCAACTTGGTATCAAAACATTTTTGAATAGAATTTCTTAATATTAAAGGTTTGATATGACTATGACAATATATGACTTACAAATTTTCGTATGTCTTAGCATAGGAGAGAAAATCCTCAATATCAACTTTCGTAGGGACACGTTGAATGGGGTACATTTTATAAAACTCAGGGTGGTACATAGCAAAAATACTCTTGAGCATCTGAAAATAATTCATTGTATTAGACAGCTGACAGTGGAAAATCTGCAAAAGCTGTGACTGTATGAAGATTTTGTACACCTATTAAAAATTGATTTTTTTTACTTAAAAATAATTTTACACTTACCTCACGAATGCACTTCAATACAGGAATAGGACATAAATGAAAAATCGCAGTAGCGACGCTCAACATTTCTTCAATCAGGTTCGTCTTCGCAGAATATTCCGATTTCATACACGAAAACAGCCTCCGGAAAGTATTTAATGCTGTGGTTAAAAGGGATGTAAATTTAGCTGTCACAGATGGATCCAAACTGGATTTGTAAATTTTCCATGACTGATGCAAAGATTCGCTTATCTTTTTTGAGTGGTTTGGGCACACAGTATCCGAAAAGGAAAGACCCTTCGTTTTCTTTTCAGATTCCGACTCTGTGAACAAAAAACATTTGTCATTACTCTATTCCAATCAAAAAGACTAGAAAACTATGAATTGAAAGAAACATCAAAGACCTTGTGACTTCTTTTCAGCTTCTAGTTTTTGAGAAAACTTCTTGACTGGAGAAATAACCGGAGAACTCGATTGTTTTCTAAGTGGAGAAGTTGGACTAATACTTTCGATCACATTTTGATACAATTTCATCACAGCTAAACAATGTTGCAACAATTGAACGCCATAGTTTGCGACCTATCCAATCCAAAGATAGCAATGTGTTATTAATCATATTAAAAGTTACCAAAAATGAGTAAACAATGCTTACATTAACATTGCTGCAACGAAAAGGATTTGTTTCATCAGTAGATTTCTCTTTTTCAGATCCCACATCGAAAAATTCTGATGCTCGAAATAAGTTACCAGCCAGCGATAAAATACTTTGATGAACAGGTAAATCATAAACAATCGGCGAAGATCGCAACGTATCAATACAAAGAACGAGAAGCATGTTTGCATCACTTATTTTCTGCTTGCAACGCCATTGAGACTTGTAGAATCGGGGGTCGTAGTTTTCACAAATCATTGACAGAGTATGGTAATACCCAGCCTGAAAACCAATTATACATAAATAATTCATTAATGAGTCACGATTTTATTCAAATTCCATTGTATTTTAATATAGCTTTTAAAATTCATACAATGGCGTATTTATCTTCTTGTCCATTTAAGTTTTTAAGTATCTTGTTTAATACACATTCTAGAACTTTGGTTGACCCCGTGTCTGAAGGTAGTTCACATCTTAAACACCTGTTTGGTTGTCTCGATGCCACAATAGAACGACTGACATTCACCTCATTCATTACGCATTCCTTGCAAAATACTTGATAATGTTTTGTATTACACGCGTCTTGAGCAGCACATTTTTTCATAAACCTGATCAATAAAGTATTCACCGATTACAAAGAAATAACTTCCATTACATACAATTGTTACCATAATAAATATCTTCATAAGCAAAAAAATAACCTGATTAATGCTGTCGCAGACACTGATCTAACTCTGGCATCTTCATCTGATAAGAAATCCAAGAGAATGTTTAAAACTTGTCCTTGAGTCTTTTTCAAGTCATTGAAGTTGCTCCAATCAAGAGATGAAGTAAGTTCCAGAAGATCAACCTACAGTTTTCATATTATTTTACTCTTTCATCTACTCAATGTTATCATTTAAAATAGAAGTATTAAACCGGTCGAATTTTACCTTTACTAACCAGTACGGGTTAACAGCCGTCTGAAGTACTTCACTAAATAATTCTCGGCCGATTTTAACACCCTTTGCACAACTTAGTAATGCTGGAAGACAGTTGTTAACACCAGATATTGCACATTTTACACCAACATTTGAAGAATCTGCTAGACCCTGAAAAATTAAATTTATGGTTGAGTCAATCAACCCTTGCTGACCAACATTAGAAACACGAAGCAAGCAATTAGAAATGTATGAAAACTTGCCTGTTTAAGGATTTCATTTATGGACTCAATAATTGGTGGAACAATCTCAAGATTATCAGTTAAACTGAACAGCAGCGATTTTATGAACACTCCCACAAGAATATAAATCGAGCCCCGGAGCAAAGGATCGCTGTGATTCGCATAAAGACAAATATCTTCTATCTTCTGTTGATCATTTTGATTCTCGATTTCCACAACGGTGTGCGAAAGAGGCAAATGAAATACTTCTGGACACATGCCTACAAGATTGACAATGCAGTTAGTGGCTAGTACCTTCGCACTGATTCGAACGTCTCCATCTGGTCTTATTATTCCCTGTTGACCTAGATAAAACGTTGAGATAGTTATTTTTTAATCCAGAATAATTGCTAATTCTTTCTAATATAATATGCATACCTGTGAGAAGAAAATTGTACGCAAGGAATCTAGCACAATAGTAAATTGGAACACTTTTCTCATAAAGAGACCCAATCTGAATTTCAGGAAATGATTGCAAAACCAATGTCTTTTCAGATTTTAATGCAGTTTCTTCGTCAGAATGTTGCAATCCATCGGAACTATTTTCTGTTTCAGCCTCTGGCTCTACAGGCAATAATGGTTACATTACAAATAATACTTTGAAATATGCAAATTTAAAGTTAAAATGATTTACCACTAAAGGTACTCTCAGATACAAAGACGTCGGAGTCTCTTCTACTTGATGCAGTTGAAACATCAGTTTCAAATCCTTCTTTCATATCACTAGTTGTAGACGATATCATGCTTCGAAATTTTGGTACATCTAAATCTGCTTCCAACAAGTTAGCAGTTTCATCCGAGAACGACAAACTCTCCATACCTACAAAATTAGTTTACATTTTAACAAAATAAACACAAAAATCAAAAAGAATAAAA
>JAQFYJ010000384.1:0-13894 GCA_034694685.1 Isotoma anglicana | reverse complement strand
ATTAGAATTGTACTCTGTACTCGCTTTCGATTCCTAAACTTCTCTAGGTTTTGGCAAGGCTATCTTGAAACTTGAAACTTCATTAAATGTGTAATTTGGAAACTTTGAATAGGAGAAGGAGGGTGGATTATAAGTCAGCATAATTAATTCACGAGCAAAAGAACTTTGATGAAATGCTTTACGATGTGTATAATCATCTTTCATAATAATAAAACTAAATATGATAAAAGTAAATAAACTCGACTCGATAATAGCATTATTCAACATCTACCTACTAAAATATAGGAATCTTTTTACAAACAAACTTTTTATAGTTCATTTACAGTCTAAAATTTTTATTTCACGTTTCTATTTGCATATAAAAAGTACACAATTTGGTTTGGAGATAAAATTTACAATACGATATTTGTATACCATTCTTTGCTAATGTATTATGTATTATACCACTTTTTCAAGGTAATCTTAAAGTAACTTTCTATTTTACGTGCACAGCAAATATACTTCATTATAAAGCAAACACGTATTAAATGATTAAAAAATATCTCAAATAAAATCTTTAATTATATAAAAGACAAAATACTTTATAATGCTGAGACTATGCATTAATAATATCTTCAAATCATTTATAGCCATACATATTATAATTTATCTTACACAATTCTTCTATCAGGTAAAGTGCACATTTTTAATAGTTTTCCATAACTGCTATTTCATTATGCCTTTTAAATTATAAAAATTATAGTTTTAAGTAATTTTAGTCCTTAGATTGAAGGTTCAGCCACTAACCGACATTTAGAAAATGCGCATCTCTCGTCTTGTGAAAAAAGTCACCCGATTCCTTGTGCCAAGATCTGTGGAATATCAATAACATTCAAAAGTTGTGACCAAGATGAAGGTTTCTGCAATTGTCCTTTTTCATGTCCTACTAGTACGGATGATAATTCAAAAATTTGTCGTGATTGTATCAAACCTACCACCGAGCAAAGGGTTACATGCCATGCAGGTCATTGTAGAGATGTTAAACGAATGAAGTTAGAAGCGTTGGTATGCTTTGATGGAAAGGAAGTGTACTGTACATGTTTTCCATTAATAAGACGTTCGAACATGGGTGCGGCTAGTAATAAAACATTGTTATCTGTTTAGATAAAAAACCTAACTTTAATTGACACCCGTCAAACAGTCAATTGAATTATTCATTGTTCTTACTTCATTAAAGTTTTATGAAAAATTGAATTCGCCAGGCTATTATTTTATTAAAATTACCGAACAGTTAATTAATACTTAATGTCACCACATAAAAACCATACACGATGCCCCCGACCAAATGCCCTCGATTTTTATTTTTATTTCCAGACAATTTAGACATGCATCAAATCGTCACATTTAAGTTAGCTGTAATGTGCAAATATTGAAATTGTAATGTAATTTGATGTCACTTGCATAATATTAATCTTCTTCATTTAGAAACAAAGCAATATCATAGTTAGCCTGACAAATTAAAATCCAAAAATGAAGAAATATCAATTATCGATTGGAATTTTTTCGCCGATAATTTTCATTTTAACTATAAATGCGTTGGTAAATGGTAACTCTTTCTTTGGAACCTGAAAAAGTCATTTTATGCTATAATTTTACTTTCGGATGAAAATTATTTTGAACGTTATTCTTAGGTTGGTGCATCTCTTTTCGGAACTGACGATGTGACAACGTGCAAAGATAATGTCTATTCCTGTTCAAAAAGTTGTGGAAACAAAAGGATCAGACTTGATGTTTGTAATCATGAAACTGGATACTGTGACTGCTCCCCAGAACTTCGACCTGGTAAAAAGTGCAGAAAACCAAGTGTACCTGATGAGAAAGAAAGTTGTAAAAAACAAAAATGTTTTAGCAAAAATGCTAATTTAAAAGGGACTGTGGTCAGTATGATCTGTTCCGATAAAATTGATAGTAAGCATTATTGTGCCTGTTTTGTTACTTAATGAAAAATAGAGTTAATTAATTAATTAATGAAAATAGAAATGATCATGCAGTTTCTATTGAATTTCTCTGAAAATTATTTACATTAACATAATTAACAAATTTATTGTTGAAATGTATGTTCAATATTGACGATTGAATGAATGTTTTGATACGAAGTTTTTGAGAGTATAGTAATAAATATTTATCACTCATAACTTTCACTTTTAGTAATTGTTGTGTTATTATGAAATGTTAACAATTGTGGCATAATAATCGAAATTTGAAAGTCTACGATTTAATTGTTTTTAGTTTTCACGAATATCAATTTTTACCTATCAAGGTGTTTTTAAAATAAATTTGGGGTAGTTTATTCTAACAGTTGTACACTTAAGTTTAGATTTTAATTATGCATTTTCATATAACAGTAATTAAAAGGAGGGCTTGCATCTCCATAATAGTTTCAGTAGCCTTGACCCTTATTAGCTTATGCAAAGTTATAGAATCAAAAGGTTATACTTATATTGACCATGGAGAGCCTTATAAGTCATACGTAGGGAGAATTTTGTCAGAACAGGAGGGGGATGAAAATTCTTACAAAATTCGCAGAGGTAGAGTACATTAAAGCCTTAAAACGTAAGAATATTCTGTAAAAACTGTAAATTGATAATAAAAATGCAATATTTTCTTCAATATTTACAGATAGTCCTAAAGCAACCACCTCCAACCACAAAGATGGTCCTCATCTCGGAAGATCATCAAAAAAGGCTAAAGGTGAAGAATCCCATTCTCAAAAACCTTTAAAGAATAACAACAGTAAAAGCCATGAATCCAAAGGTCGGGGGATGTCTCAAGGGAGCAGTCCTAATGATAAAGGAAAACCGAGCTGGTATTTCTCGGACCCCAAGAAGCATTTAGGGAAATCCGTCAAGTACGAACCCAGTGATCCGAATGAACCAGACCCGTCCGCAAAGATTCAAGGAAGAGGTCTGACAAATGGTGATTCTGGTAGCCCTGGGACTGGGGGTATTGACGCTAAGTCAAATCAATTAAGTAGTGATTCAAGTGCTAACCTCAAAATAATCGATTTCGGATCGGATGCAGAAGTAGACCCAAATGCCCCAGGGTGGTTTGCCCTAAAAGAAAATTCCGACTTCGGTACTAGGCTGTCCTTAGGAAGTCTTTTACGAAAGAAAACTAAAAAAGGCCATACTAATGATACCTCCGATGAAACCGACAAAGATGACAACACTTCCGACGTTGCAGACGCTGATGACGGCAAAAACAATGATATCTCAGAAAACATGAGCCCTTTGCATAGGAAATATGATAAAGCTTGTTCATATTTAGAATATCTAGACGCTAAAGAGGCTGTTGTGCCTCCGAAAGTATCTGAAGTCACCCGTCAGAAAATTATTTCGCAAAATCATCTCCTTTCAGAGTTCTTCTTGGATATGGCATTTAATGTTGACATAGATTCATTTTCAACCAATCCATTAAACACTCAAGAACCTGTCATTGGTTTTGAATTGTTGATGTTGACAAAAACAATCTTCTTTGAACAGATTTGCAAAGATAGGGAATTTGACGAAGAGGATGCTAAAATTAATTATAAACCTGAGAAAGATAAATTACTACCAAAAAACTTTGTTGAAGGTGTTGTTCATCTCTTTTTGAAGTTGCATAGCATCACAAGATCAACAGAGGTGAATGATTATCTTGATGGAGACGAGAAAAAATGGATTAAGGACAACTTAGACAAATGTAATCAAACACAAGGACGATCAAAGAAAATTTTGTGGTTTCCGGATGAATGCAAAGAAACAGTAAGAATTAAAATTAATTGCAAACTTAACGAGAATTAAAAAATCGTAGTATCATTGTTATTAAGACTATCAATTATATCCAATTTTTATGATCTTATTGCAGGTTATCGCATTCGATCAAGAAAATAATTACGCTTGTACTCCATACCTAGAGTACGATTTCGATATAAAAAAATATGATCCCATTTTGGATTTTATGTGGCACATGATAACTGCCGTTCATTCGCATTGCTTCGAAGGATTTCAAAACAATATTAGGATGTGGCATCGATACGCATTAGCAATGGCTGATTTATTTCCACCTGAGATGAGACTTCGGTGGTAATAATGATAACATACATCATACCTTTGTTCTTTAACATTTCGGCCAATTATAAAAGTATGTTTTTCAGTAATATTTAAATTCTTCTTAAATCAAGGTCATCATCATCAATAGATTACAAGAAGCTATACACAAAATTGTTCGGGCCTCATTATGAAGTCTACTTTGACAATATGAATCGTTGCATGTATGCTGCAAGCTTGAGGTCAAATGCTCCCTACCTGTTACCACGATTTGAAGGGGATAGAAAGACCAGATTTGCACCTGTATGTTCTGCTCATTATAATTCAGCTATTTAAACAATGTTCTTGTAATGATGAAACAGTTCAGGATCATTTTATTTTCATACCATATACCATGATTGTCTTTAAATAACTCCTTTTTTAATTTTTAAATTTCAGCGTAAATTCATGAAGGTAAATTAATGCAATGCAGAAAAACACTCAAGGTGAGGACAGTGAGGAGACAAATTCTGACGAATACCGAGATGAAATAAACCTATAAAAAATTTTAATATTATAAAACCAATTAAATATCGTTTCCCAATATTACGTTCCAAAAAAAAATGTTTTATTTGTTAATGAAAGTTCATGTAAATCCATTTATATTCGTAGCATTAGAAAACAAAGACAAATCTGTAGTCAGAGGGAAATTGAAAGATGTGTATCTGCATCTGCAGCAAAGAGAGATTTTGACAGAGGTGATAGGCCAAGGCTAAATTAAGGATATTTATTGGCAAATTCTCAATGCAATGAGTACAGTACTCACAAGAGGTACGGGTAATTAAATTAATCTTTCTTATCGATCTCTACATGTGACATGATCATGTTATAAACAACATTTAACATTTTAACTAGTGCTCAATTTTAGTCAACAAGATATTTAAAACATTTAAATACAAGTTCATTATCATGTGACTGTGACTCTTCTCTTGACAATTATTTTAAGTTGCTGCACATTTCAAATGCAACAATACACAATACACACAATACATTCACAGAAATTAGTATGTAGTAACTGTAATTAGTGATTAGAATCTTTGCTCATTATTGACCAGTGCCCTGATTGCCCTGATATCGTTATTTGAAACGTCGTCCGTTCGTCGACTGTCGATATTTTGCATTCCATTTTATATTTAATTACCTTAATTCGTTTTGTTTTGTTTACTTTACTTGAACTTAAAACTCTCAAGTTAAAAGTAATCCATATTAAAATTAAATAAAACAATCAAAATACATCAAACAGTCACTGACTGAAATATGAAAGAAGCTTAAAGCATGTAGCAGGTTAACTTGGTTAACTTATAAGTTGACTGGGCCATAAATAATAAAGAATGGCCTAAGAAGACCTTCAAGTGTCCTACCACCTACGGGGTTTGTACGTGTACCTACTACCTACCGGAGTACCGACCTGAACTGGACCAGCCTATACTTCATAAATAAAGCATATTATAAAGTGTAAAGTTTAAAGCAGCGGTAGCCGGGCCAGGAAGAGTGGCGAGGTCAGCGTGGACGTTGACGCTTCACTGAAGAAGCAGTGATGACTGATTACGCAATTGGTTCGTCAACAACACGATCACCATCGAATTCAAATTTAAACCTTGAAGTCATACCATCTTCAATATCAACTCTGACCCCACGACAGCCACAAACAATAGAATCATGTCAATTTCCTAACACCACTACTACAAGCCCACATGGGCTTCCTTTTGCTAATTATTATTTTGATTTATTATATGATTTGACCAACATTTTTTATGTTCAACGACTCCGAGGGCTTATTTTTACTGCTTGCATAACCCTTATTTTATTTACTTATTGTTTTATGATTATAGTTTCCGGTGGAATTTTTTTGGCTGTTGTTTTTATACCTTGTTTGGGTTACAAATTGTACAAGCGATTTCTTTCGAAATGTACGGATTCTGTTCCCAACGCGTTTTTGTTTTGCTGTCATCGAAGGGGACGCCAGCGGAGGGATCCTTATGGTAATTTTCTGAGGAAGAAGGTTGTTCCGAGAGTTGAGTTGGATTTCCCTTCAGCTTTACGTGTAGGAGAGACAATCAGCTTTAGGGTTATTGTAAGTCTCATCGTTTAGGTTCAATTTATACGTATTTAGTATTTAGTAGATAAAATTTTTATTTCATCGTCTTTTATATCAAATAATATTCTTTTTGGAATTTCAAATAGTTCCCACTGTGCCGTCATAGAACTCTTCAAATTGTACAGAACCAGCCAGAATCGTTACCGTCACTTCAAGAGTCCGTCTATGTGCAAGAGGAGTACAGTTTGGATAAGCTTTCAATCGAAATTGCTAAAGTGTCTGGACAACCACTGGCAAGTCCAATTACACCTATTCAAGAACTCCTTTCGCGAAGCGCTCCAGACGCAAATCAAGATGTTCTTCTAGTCAAATTTCTCGTACAAGAATCGGGGTTTTATCAAATTAATGTGTTGTATGATGACGAACATGTTGATGGAAGTCCATTCCCTACTCCGTTTAATCCAACTAATCTGGATCCAGAAAAGACACTTTGTGTCAGGGAATCACCAATCGTTCTCAGCATCTCGGGAGAATTCTTGACAATGTGCATAAGACCAATGGATAGATATGGAAATGAATGCAATTTTGGCGATGTCGACGCTACGAAGTTTGAATTTCAGCTATTGCAGCTTCATGATACTCTTGGGGAGCACATTAAAGTAGAATCGGTTATTTTTAATTTCACTCGGGAGATTAAGAAGGTTTTATCTGAATTAGCTGAAAGTTACGAAGAAACTCTAGAAGTTAGACTGGAAGCCGAAATATTTCAAGCAGGAATATTTCAAGGGATTATCACTTATGGTGGAACGAAAATACAAAATGGATCAATGGATGTAGTTTGTTTAAACCCCGAAGAACATTTGATTTTACGCACAATTATGAGCAATAATCCAGGGTCTCGTTACCATGAAGCGCGGCTTGTTTCCCTTGGGTCGGAAATTCAGAAGAAGTCGCGTCAAGTTTATGTATACGTTTCATCTAAAACGCTCATAATTAAGGAATACTATTTTGTCGGGCTAATTCCATACCGCATTGCAACTTTTCGAATATTACCTGCTACAAAAGTGCAAGTAATAATGATGAATATTGAAGCTGCCATCAGCACTATTGCAATATCAGACCGAATTCAGCCTAAAGTGATTTTGGAAATTGATATTAGTACCTCGCGTGTCATGATCGCAATGTTCGCCTTATTTTTGAAACAGAGATTGGGAGGAGAGGAGTCGTTTGAAAATAAGAAAAAGTTTTTCTATGAAGAACTAAAGAGTGCACGAGAAGGACTAATTCGATCAACAACTTTGACCATTCCGATTCAACGTTCGATTATTTCGAATTCGGTAAGTAATAATAATGATAGTAACACTTCTTTTTTTTAATCAGTTGTTAATTAGGTAATCAAAGGAATTGATTGACGAATTGATTTGATGTTTATTTTCAGACACTCTCAGAAACGAAAAACTTTGCGTCAAAGGACTGGTGTAAGAATTTTAAAATCAAGTTTGTTGGCGAAGAAGGTTCAGACGATGGAGGGTTACGACGAGAATGGCTCAATCTTTTATGCAAGGAAATCTTCGAAAATAATTCGGACGGTATGTTTTGTTCCATGGGAAACTCTAGGTTGGTTCATCCTAATCCAAACCGCGACCAGACTAAATGGACCTTGAAGCATTATGAATTAGCAGGGAAGATTGTTGGAAAATGTCTTTTTGAAACTGCTGTGGGTGGCTTTTACAAACAGATGGTAAATGCTCGGTTTAGTCGATCATTTCTCGGTCAAGTAATAGGATTTGCTCCTCATTACAAGGTACATAAGTTACAGTTGTATTTATTTTATACATTCAAGAACATCTGTAAATAGTAAATTCTCATTTCTAATTCTCATTTTGGTGTGCCTACTGTAGTACTTTGAGCAGGATGACCCAGAGCTGTACATGGCAAAGGTTAAATACGTCCTTGAAAATGACGTTGAGTCAATGGAAATGACCTTCACGGAAGAAGAGTATAATAGTTCTTCCGGGCAACTTATAAAGGTATGGATGGCACTTTTGAAAACTTAAGTCCGGTTATTCATTCCAATCAAATAGAATTCATAATCGAGTTATGTGTATTTATTTTTATAATTATTCTAATCCGTACTCCTTGTATTTTTTATTCAATTTTGACATTAGACTGTAGAACTTGTGCCAAATGGGAAAAGAATCTCAGTGAATAATGAAAATAAAGAAGAATATCTACATGTCCTTGCTCAGTACCGACTATCGATTCGTGTAAAGCGTGAAGTCGAGTCATTTCTCAAAGGCCTTAGCGAAATCGTTCCTGATGGTTTGCTCACGAACTTCGACGAAAATGAACTGGAGGTATGTGAGAAATAAATCGAAAATCTTTGTTGAATATTTTCTGAAGTAGTAGAACTAAATTAATTGATTTTGCTGATACTTTTGTACAGATTCTCATGTGCGGAAAAAGCACCTTTAAAGTAGACGATTTAAAATATCATCATGTTGAAAGCGGTGAAAGGCGAACATACATAAAACTTCTTGGGTGGTTTTGGATTTGTCTAACAAATATGACTGATGAAGAGCGAGCACGACTGCTTCAATTTACAACTGGAAGTTCTCTCTTACCTCACGGAGGATTTAAGGAACTTCAGCCAACTTTTCGCATTACTGTGTACGATACCTTTGGGAAATTACCTCTTGCTCATACATGTTTTAATGAGATTTGCCTCTCAGATCATCGCACTTTTGAAGAATTTGAGAAAGCTCTCAAAACTGCCATAAATGAAGGTAGTGAGGGATTCGCAATGATGTAATGGAAAACAATCCTATTTACTAATGAAGATAACCTCGTACGATTATCATGCAACAGAACACAGGTAGTTGGACATTGTAATAAAAGTACCTAGTTTACGTAGATAAAGATAGTAAAAAATATACGTTTTAAAACAATAAATTATACGAGATTGAAATTACCTAGGTATTACACTTACACATAATGAACCAAAATTACCTAGTGATTTATTGAATGTTCTTTACTGATACTATTGAATAGGATGTACCTAAATTGTTCCATATCCATATCTTACCGTAATCAAGTTAACGTATTATGAACAATGCAATAATAAAGTATCAAACGTAGCTGTCTTATATAAAAGGGAATCAAAAGATATCTAGAGTCTTTTAAGGGATTTCAACAAGGGTAGTATTTAAATTCTACCATAGTATATTTTTAGGTGTCCAATCTACTTCTTTCCTAACGTAAGAAAAAGTAGATAACCTTTCTGCCAAAATGTACTTGTAAAATCCTATTTTAGACATCCAGCAAGCAACTATGGGCTGTAACTACTAACTTTAGCATCATTGCTCCTTACAAAGACATTCTATAGTGAGATTATCAATAATGTTGTTCAGTAAAAATTACTTAATGATTGTGTATACTAAATGTTAGCTATTCACTGTTACTTTTATATCATAATGTTGTGATCTATTGTGTAACCTGTATTCGATCTCTTTTGAACAATTAATTACTTTGTACGCTAAAGTAAATTCGCATTGCCTATTGATTGATTTATTGGGGGACAAAACGAAAGTCCTAACCGCGATATGACGTAAATTTTATGATATTGTGTTATAAGCTGAGAATTCAGGTGATTGAGTCATGACATGCAAACGAAGACTTTTTTTTACATATTATATACTTTATTGTTTAAGTCAGGCGTAAAGTATTTTCTATTATAATTATTGTATTCACTTATTGTCACTATTTGAATATAAGATTGTAAAAATATATCTTAAAAGAAAAATGTATTGATTCATTTGTTAATTAATATATTGTTTCTATTCCTTGTTGGTAATCAAACAGTTTACTAATAGAAAATAAAAGAATACACATAATGTACAAAATGTTTTCATATCTACAATCATTCAAATTAACAGATGGAATACGGCATTAATTTACTTTACAAAATATTGTAATATATTCAGGTGAGAATTTGCAGTTAATTTTAGTTCCCTTCCTGTAACTTAATCTGACCATAGTAAAAGTTGAAATTCCAATATGTTTATAGATGATTGAATAGCTTGCACGTTGGAAGTCATGTGAAAGCAAAGCCTTCAGCGCCTTCGTTAATAGCGACCCTTAAGGCTCTTTCAAACTTTTCAAAGCTATCATGGTCGGAAAGACATATTTCATTGAAACAGGTGTGGGCAGTGGGTAACTTGCCATAGTCATTTGAAATACTGATTTTGAATTTTGGTGTTAAACACTTAAAGCCTCCGTGAGGTAAAAGGGAGCTGCCTGTTGTAAATTGGAGCAGTCTTGCACGTTCTTCATCACTCATATTTGACACGGATGTGCAGAACCAAGTAAAAAGTTTGTTGTATGTAGGTCCCCAGGTCCATCCTCCCTTCATATGGTGCTCTTTTAGGTCATCGATAACAAATTCACTACGGCCACACATTAGAAGCTCTAGTTCATTTTCATCAAAGCTGGCAAGAAGTTCTTCAGGAACGATGTCGTGAAGACCTTTCTTGAATGCTTCGATTTCTTTGGCAACTCTTACTCCCAAACGATATAAGGCAAGGGCGTTTAGATACTGCTCTTTGTTTTCGAACGTTACAGCTTTTTTTGATCCATTAGGAATCAATTCAACCGTTTTAATAAGCTTCCCACCTGCATCATATTCTTCCTCTGAGAAAGTAAGTTCCATATCAGTCACATCATTCTCTAAAATATACTTAATTTTTCCTAGATAAAGTTCAGGGTCATCTTGTTCGAAGTGCTAACGAAGATAAAAACGAAAATTATCATTTACACACTTATCACGTATCAAATCTTACAATAAAACGTAGGAGTTTGCGTACCTGATAATTTGCAGGTAGACCTAACACTTGAGCAAGAAACGAACGTGAAAATCTGGCATTTACCATTTGAGTGTAAGTATCCCCACACGCACTTTCAAATAGACACTTTCCTACAATTCTACCAGCAAATTCATAATGCTTCAGGGTCCATAAAGGGTATCTAGCTGTCGAAGGGTTTGGGTGCACCAGTCTTGAAGTTCCAATTGAGCAAAACATCCCAAACGGATTGTTCTGAAAGAACTGAACACATAAGAGCTCTAGCCACTCTCTTCGAAGTCCTCCGTAGTCATAGCCTGTTGGAAAAACCGACAGTACTGTGAGTCAGAGATAATCAAGGCAGAATATCAGATAAATATTTTCAATGTAGAACTTACCATTCTCATTTTCAAATTTTATACCAAAACTTCTACAAAATTCAGATTTTCTAAATGCATAAAGTATAATTGGCTATAGTATACAATCAGTAACTTCAACTTCAGATTTATAAATGATTAAAACAGTTTTTAATAGTTGTAAATGAAAGTACGAACCGTAAGTGTTTGGTAGCCATCATGCTCGAATATACAAGGTTTGCTCTGTTAACCATGATTTGCTTTGACGTCATCCTCATCTCCCTTAAACTGCTTTTCAACTCCTTAAATGTTAAATGTTAAAGGGACATTCAATATATTGCAATAATCTGATACACCAAAGATCATTGTTGAAAAGGATATCTTACATTGTAAAAGATGGTCTGCTTTCCTTCAAAATTTTCTGAGCCACCTATAATAATAATTAAAGTTATTGCTACACCATTATCAAACATCAAATCTTCAGTTATCTTAAATGCAATGCAAATTTATGGACCAAGGCGTTTTCTGAGAAAGTAGGAGTATAACGCAAGAACAATCCTAGCTTTTGATGCAGCCATCTGAACAGTTACTTTAGGTTGTATTCCGTCACATATTGAAAACGTGTAATCCCAATTTTCAGTCGCTCCTTTCATCGAAGTATTCTTTAGTATCATCTTAATCTATAGAGCATATACAAATTTAGAATCTCACCTTTCTTTCACAGTAAATTATAATAATTATTTTTTTAATGCCAAATTATACCTTTGTCATTGGAGAAACTCTATAGGTTGCGATTTTTAATGGAATAATTTTTAAAACGTATTCCTGGACATAAAATAGTTTAGGTGATACGTATAAATATGCCTTTCGAGCTTTTGTTTGGATTTCTTCGCCAATTACTAGCAACGTCGATGTGTGAAACGTCCAAGCTGTTCAGTTCAGCAATAGTTTGCCAAAAGGGATAAAAAAATTTATAAACATGATTCGAAAAAAAATTGTGTTCGTCAATTATTGTGATAAAAAGTATTTGAAGATTATTCCGCTCATTGAGTCACTCGCATACCTTTTTTAATCAATTTTGTCTACGAGTACTATAATTAGGATTTTAGCGGAGAAAGATTCAAAAAGCTTCTATAATTTTCTTGTAATCTATAATTATTATAGTGCTAAAATAACCTGGATTATTGTGAGCTATCTCAAGCATGTCCCTATTTTCTTTTCGCGTAACTGAGAGTATGTCAAACTGTCCACTAGTAATTGGTTTTCCATCGTATAGTATTTGGCCTTTATAAATTCCTGGTTCTTTGAACAACATCAAAAATTCCACTCTTCCTCCATTAGGTTTTGTTACGAATACATGTGATGTCACATCCATATTTAAGGCTACATGGCTAAGACTTTCATCAGCCTACAAACATTTAAAAAATAAGAAATCAATTACGTCAATTACATTCATAAAAATTATCAAATATTTATGCTTAAAAGCTTACGTGTTTTGGGATGAATTCAAATTTTTCAGAGCTTTGCAATTCATCTGTATTTCCTAGTAAAATTGGATGATAATCATTTCCATATTTATCTCTCGGTTGAATTTCATAAGATATTTCCTCTCCAGCAATGCATACTAGAGTTGGGCTTGGTCGAAGAAAGACAGTTTTTCCAGGATCGATATGAGACGGTCTAAATCGCTTCCGAAAAGGACTATTAACAGCCATAATACCTTTATATGCCACAGTAATTAAATATAACCCGGAATTTCGGACGGAAAACTTGATAACAACTTCATTCGCGATTTGGTCCAACTCTTTGACATATTCAATCTTTGGATGATGGCTTGGTGAGTGATAGGTTAAAGCTTGACGAATCTCTACAAAGACGCTGTTCAGCAGTGCTTGAGTTTCTGTCTCGCTTATCGTTGTCGATGCTGATGTCTCTGCCGAATGGTTTTTCAACAACGTCGAGCTTTTTTTGGCACTTCCTTTGTCAAACTAGAAATTATGCACATTACAAATACGTATTTCAATGCTTACCCACAACAATTAAAGAATTAAATATCCAACTATAATCACGTCAATAAATTAAACAACTTACGGTAATTCTGAAGCTCACGGATTCACCCACCATACATGGTTCTACCCAGTCGAAATGTACATTAAAATTCGGTTTATTCCACTTCAAATTACTCCATCCGTACCATATTAATAGGAATAAAAGCAGCAAGAAAATTGCTCCTACTACCACAAGGCACGCTAATTAAAAAAGTTAAAGGAATTCATTGTCATTAATATATGCTTTTGATTTTGTAATAATAACTCAATCAGCAATTCTTTTCATTTATTTTTTTACTTCTTGTTGCATTGCATAATTTGCATACGAATAAAATGTCAAACGTAAACTTACTTAAAAACAGTACTATGCCCAGGACCATCGTTGAAAAATATAGTATTTGTGATTTGTGACTAACAACAGAAACAACAACAACTGATGAGTATTAGGGTACTATACTGGCACTAAAATTACTAAAAAAACTACTTGGCGCTTAGTTAGTATTATAAT
>JAQFYJ010000383.1:0-13901 GCA_034694685.1 Isotoma anglicana | reverse complement strand
AAAGTATTCAAATCAAATACAATTCAAACATGCAGCTTTCGCTACTTGGTTACACCCGTACTTGATATGGTTTATTTATATTTAATAGATGATGAATATGAAGAAGAATGTGGGGGAAGTACCACCGAAATAGAAACAGATTCTGAGTTCGCAGAGGATCCACCTCATAGTGTTCCCGGAAGTATCCCTACAATAGTGGTGGACGCCCCAGAACAACTAGTTACAAGACTAGTTGACGCTAGTCCTATCAATCATACTCGAAATGCTCACCCTGTAAAAGATTCCAAAAATCCAGATAAAGCAGGGGTACATAGTCATCAACGAAAATATAAGGATCTGCATTTAAGAGACCTAGATGATATAAGTATTGAATTGGTCAAAAAAGGAGGACCTGAACGTCAGTTACCTGTTGTAACACCTGTGCCAAAGAAATGGGAACCTTTGTTCAACAATCCAGAACGCTTAGCTTCAAAAACGTCTCTTGAACTTAAGAAAAAATATCTACATGGAGGCAGTGTTTCTCCAATAGGCATCAGTTCAAAGAAACCTACAGATCCAGCTGCCCAAAACCAATTTAGAAGTGTATTGGATATGATTTCTGAGCAGCAAAAGTTACTTCAACCTGCAGCCAAACCATCAGCCACAATGCAAGCTTTTTTAGATGGAGCTGAAAAGCTGAAAAACAAATCTAGCGTAGTCCCTTTAAATCGTAATTTAGAATCCATTAAGGTTTACAATGTGAATATAGGCAGCGAAGCAAATGAAAAATCCAAGCAATTCGTTGAAAATACTCCATCTAAAGCTCAAGTTGGACAAATTGACAATGGCAATATCCAATCTACTGTTGAGAAAAGTAAAGATAACAATGAAGTCAAAGAAGAAAAAAGCGACATTTCCAAATCAAGAAGAAGCTCAATACCGAGTAAATCTGATATTCCTGAAATAGATTTGAAAAAGACTGAATCAAAAGATAAAAATGAAGAGAATCAAGTAAGCATAGATGATATGGAGTTTACGGTCACCATAACTGCTGCGTCAAACGAACATTTAACAGATACAAATGATACTGGATTGCACATTGAAAATGCCGAAGATAAGAACAATGCATTAATAATGATAGCCGAAGGAGCTTCCCTCAGTCAATCAGAAACAACAGAGACAAGAAGCACGGTTATAAATGTCAACGATGCTCACTTGCATAACCCATCAATTGCAAATGCAGAGCTAGCCAGTGACGATGACAATGATGGAGAAAGTGGCAGCGACACAGAAGTAGGATCAGGTGGTGATCATTTGTCCGACTTAGATGACATGGATTTTGATGATGCTCCACCTCGAGTCGTTCGAGAGCCTCCAAGAGTTGAAATTGAAGATGAATTTGGTGTCACACAGGCACTCGAAATCGCTCCAGATAAACTTAAAAATCAAACTTTTACAGATGAGAAAAAAGCACCCAAATCTGCAAAAGTAGCTCAGATTGAAATAGACGATGATTTTTCAGAAGGAAATGCTTACAGCTCATCAGAATCTTCTTTGAATGCTGGAATTTTCTTGGAAACCGAAATGTCTGATTACGTTAAAGAGGAAGAAAGTAACGCAGAAAATAAACTAGCAAGTAAAAGAAGAAAAAATGCCACGAAGAAAAGTCCTGGCAAGCGTAAAGAGAAAATAAGTCAGGATGCAAAACAAGAAAAATCTGAAACTGTCGAGAAAGGTTTGAAGATCAAACCTAATAATATGGGCTTTGATTTGGAAGCTTTAGATTTTGCTGACATTGATGGGATCAGCAGTCCTGAGGATGGTCATGCGGATATCGCAGCTGATATGGCTTTGAGAAGTGAAGATTTAGAAGAAAATCATCACCTATCCTCAGTCTTAGCCAACGCCAAAGATTCTTTGGATTTATTTCAAAGTTTACCTGACGAAGGTCAAAGCACTCCTGTGACTGATTCTTCATCCGATGATGAAGATAGGTCATCAACATCTGGAAAAGACTTCCATGATCAGTCTACATCAGAGGCAGACGTTTCAGAAAATTTAAAAGATAGATTAAAAGAAAATATTTGTGATCTACCCAGAATTTCAGTTTCAAGTAGCGACAAGACTCAAGGGGAATTTCCTTCTTTGGAGAGAGTTGGGCCATTTTCGAGTGCCAGAGACTCCTTGGATTATCGCAAGACCAAAGGAGCAACTAGTCATTTAAAAAATAAAGATCTTTACTCTACTTACTCTGTCCCATCTGCAGCTGGGCCAAATAAAAAACTTTTCCATGACCCTTCGCGGTTATTAAAAGAGGAAGAAGAACACGCCTTAACAATGGACCAAACTTCACACTGCGACCACTATCCCCCTATAATGTTCACATCATCCGATGAAAGTAACAGATCCACTGGGTCACCAGGGACGGCTCGAAGGTTGCATCAAATACATCAAGATAGAGTAAAACAGAACGACTTAATTCGGTCCATGGTCATGGGGAGAATTAGAAAAAGTCCGGAAAAGGGAACGCGTCGAAATTCCAAAGGATCATCTTCCGGAACTTCCGTGCATTCAGAGGCTACTATTGACAAATCTGGAGATGAAGGAGATTCTCGCCAAAGTTCAGATAATTCCCAGTGCCAAGATGGAAACACATCTGAAGAGTATATCGATGAAGTAAAACCAAAAAATTCTTTGAAATCTCATTCTACTGAAAGTTGCGAAAAACCTTCATCGTCTGATGACTCGAGTGGAAATGATATACCTCATCGGCCTATGGCTGAATCTGTCACCAGCAACTCGGATGATTCATCCGCGGAAAGGTCAGCAAAGGTTTTGCTGTCTCCTCAGAAATCACATCAAAATTATGAGCCAGTTTTTACCTCATCTCCACGTTTTAGAAACAGACCTATGTTTAATGGTCAATTGACTATAGGCCAATCAGTTACCGAACCACCAACACCCACAAGCTTGATACAGCAACCATCCTATGACACAACAATAAAAATTGTAGATGCAGAAAAATTTCAAGGAATTAACTCCGTTAGGAATCCGTTATTCTATAGATCAATGCCAAATCTGGCTAATTTTGTGGTACCTAATAGAAATCATCCCATCCCTATCCAGACTACAACTATTCCGGAACAAGTGACAAACCAAATGAGGGAAATGAATTTAAATAAATCTTCCAACTCAGGTAAAATAGAGAAAAGTAGAATAGTAGAAGTGGTACGACCAACTGGGTTAGATGTTCGCGAATATATTAAACAAGAGGGAAACAGACAAGCTGAATCAGATAGAGAAAGCGAAAATCGTAAGAAGATTTTAATGCGTAGAAGTGTTGAATTTGAAGATTCTTTGTCAAAGAAGGAAAAGTACCGTCCAAGATCTGAAATGCTGGACAAACCCCAACATGGAAGCGTTCAATATGAAGTATCTTCTCATGGTCAGAAATTCAATCCATTTTTAGTGCCGTCCCCTGACTTGCCTGAAATATTAGTATATAAGAAAGAAGCTCAAATTAGTGAGCAAGGTGTATTCGACAATGCTGAAGAACCACAAGATGATTTCATCAACCTTCATCTTCGTTTTAAATCCAAAGATAGACCTTCCGATAGAAGAGTGTCTCCAGAAAAGTCCAAAAGTGTTTGCACCGAGTCCTTAAAGGAATACGTAGATTCTGGATATTTTCAATCTGTTCCATCCTACTCATCTATGATTCCCCAAACATATTATGGAGATAAGTCCTCTCCATCAGGACAAGGGAATTGGATTTTAGAAAAACACGAACCATCAGGACGACCTCGGGCTCATACTTTAGCAGATCTTCATTTTAAAGAAAGTCAACTCCATAACTCCCAAAGAGTTTCATTTATAGATCCAAATAACAGCCATCGCCAAGTTAGGCATTCTATTGACAATTCGGACACCACAGGTAAATCAAGCAAATCAAAAGCGTTGAGTTCAGATACGCTCCTAGACGCTTCTCCCCTATCTGAAAACACAGGGCGGGGAACAAGTGTTCCAGACATAAGCAACAGTAATGGAAATGGCAAAGTAAGAAAAGGAAAAGACCGTGATCGTCGCAGAAGTTTGATTCAAGCCGTATCGGATTTCTTCACTATTCGAACTCCAAATGCACCGGAAAAATCCCCGAATGGAGGCACAGGTCAATCGTCATCGTTAACTACGTCCACTTCGTCCTCCAGTATTGTTTCCCCTAACAAAGATCGATTTTCTTTATTCAAGCTGACTCCAAAACTGTTGCAAAGCAAAGAAAAGAAAAGTGCATCTAAATCTAAAGATTCTGTACTTTCTCCTACATCCAACCAACAACGAAGTAGCAAATATGGTGATGATAGTTCCATCGATAGCTTTGGTCGACCAAAAACAGATTTTTCAGCATACTTTGCTCAACCCAATTTGGTTATTCAGCGATTGTCCTCCAGTCCTAATCCTTCAAAATCTGATCGCTCTGGACCTACTGATTCTACTGCAAATAGTGAGCTAGATACATGCGCTCAAAATATGGCTACTTTATCTGTAGTAGCTAATTCTACTAGAGATTCAATGCAACATTCTAAAATGGCTTCTATGAAGAACACTCTTGATAGCCGTAGAGCTGAATCTAAAAGGTACATTCAGTATAAAACTATAAAAGTAAAGCAATTTAGAGTACTCAATATATTTTATTATTTCTGCAGAGCTAGAGAAATAGAAGAAATTCAACTTCAGCTTGAGTCCATTGAAGCGGATCAAAGGGCATTAGAAACTCGAGGGGTTAAAATTGAAAAGAAATTGAGAGGTGAAGAGCCAGGTAGATAACACAATAATAAAAGTCTTTCTGAATCTTAGGTAACTTAAATATCTTGAATCTTTATAAATGGAAATTGTAAATTAAAATTAGACGAAGAAAATCGAAGTGACAACGAAATCATGGAAGACTGGTTTGCCCTTGTTAGAGAAAAGACTAGACTTGCAAGATTCGAAAAAGAGCTACTAGTAAGGGCTCAAGAGTTAGAACTTGAAGCTAGAAGAGAGCAACTTGTAGATCAACTGGAAAAATCACTATCCATAGATGGTAAGGAAACTATTCGAAGTCTACAATTTGATTTATGATTATTATTTTGTTTCCTAAATTCCAATTACTATAATTCTATTTAAATAACAGAGTCAGATAAATCGAGCCAAGATAAACAAAAGGAACAAGATATTCTCCACGACCTTCGTCGTCTTGATGAACAACATGGAAACCTACTTAATAGTATTCATGCTGATATGGAAAAGTAAGAATGTAAAATATATTGTAACCAATGGTCAGCAGAAAATATTTTAGATCTACTTTAAACTTTATACATTTTAAATTAAATTTCTAACAGGTACAAATCTGAAGACTCTAACGCAGAATGCAGCCTTTCACCTGGGAATTCTCGTCTTGAATCTGATGTGTAGCTTTCAACGAACAATAGAGAAGATTTCTCACTCTAGGGAAACAAATGAGAGCTCTGAATTCTTTTTAAAGAGGACTTTTGGGTTACTGTTTGCATGCAACCTATGAAATCTCTTTATTGTAATTACAATAATAAATCCATTTTAGGTTTTGCTCAGAAATTAGGGGTTTTGAATTCCTGTCGAAAATGATTGAACCCAGTCAGTTAAAAAATAATCTATTTCAATTTTAATAGCTAATTCTTCATTTTATGTATGCATATTACAGGCACAGCTGGTGTTAATTATCAACTTCCAGGAAAAATCAAATTTTAGCAAAGCTTTTTTATAACTAAAACAAAAAATGGATAAATGTTCATCATTGTATACAAGTGCTACGAACAAAGTTTTTGAACAAACATAAAGTTACCGAAGATTGTACCTCGATAATTGATTTAATGTAATAGTTTTAAGTAGACAGAATATTGTTAAAAACTGTTGTTTTCATTTTCTTATTTATATAACCATATAGAGTGCGTGGTGTATTTAATTTAAGTTGCATCAAACGCCACTAACAATTAACGCAATTAATGCTAGAGACGACAATAATATTTATTTTCGTGTGTAGAAGAAAGAGACGAGACTATCAATCTAGGACATCCAGTCTTATTAATAATTCTAAGGAATACCCTTAAGGCCTCTAAATCTTATATATTGTAAATATAAGCTTTAATTTACGATTTTATGTACGTCATATCTCCAGCACCGTCGTGTATAAAGTAATTTCTCGGTTGACATCAGATCTAATCATCATCCAACTCAATCTTGCCATTGAAAACCGAAAATCTAAATACCGTCTTCCAACGACGTAGATGACAACGGTTCGTGAGGATTAATCATGCATTTTTGTCCCAATCGGATAGCCTTTGCCTATTTCTTTCCCATCTCTACGAAAGGTGTGGACTGGAGATACGATATGCCTTATTAATTTCCAGTATATTTTAAATTTCATTAAATAGCTTTATAGCATATATAATATAGTACATTTTATAACTTTAATCGTTATCGCAATTAATTCTTTAGTATTTATTGTTTAAAAACATGAAAACCAAAGCAGTCGGGCAGAACGCAGTGATAAATTTTGCAGCTCTCATTGTAAATCGAACAGAAAATTCACATACCTCCATTGTAATGTAACACACCTTGTTCTGTTTAAATTATTAAGTGAATATGCTTATAATACATATATATGTATGTATATCGTGTCACTTATGTCATGTATATTTTTCTGATAAGATGTAAATATTATGTCGTGTAGAAACATCTCAAAAAACGCTTCCTTTGTAAAAAAAAATATGATTAATTGTTGTTATCAAGTTAAAATCTAATGACTTTGTCGTCACTAAAACATAAAAGGGACTGATTAGAAAAGAATCGCAGCCATTACGCGGTCAATACACACAGCACTACCTGCAATAACTATGTATTAGTAAGCTAAATAATATATCACGAAACTAATTATGCTTGTACGCTAACATTGCAACTATGTGATTAGAATAAATCCCAAAGAATACATCGCTATACCATCGCTATATTAAGTCTTTGTTTTATTTCTCTAACGTCCAAGAAAAAAATTTATTGATAATTCTGAATTAAAGTTCAGAAATTGATGAAAAAGTAGAACTCAAGAAGACTTCGTTTAAAAATAAAAACATAAACTTTATCTAAATGTTGTACTCATTTTGCAGTATGCATTTAGCTTCAAAAGCTCTTTTCAATTTTTGAAGCAGATAAAGATAAAAAGTTGCAAGTTTATCTTGAAGTTGTTTCAATTTTAAATTTAAAGAGCTGAAAAACTGATATTATTATTGTTTGTCAAAGATAGAAAAACATTAAATTGGACACAAATTATAATTGTACAGATTGTACTTGAAATTTCTAACGGAGATGTAATGTGTATAAAGAGATGCAGTGTCTGGGAATGTACTATCCGCGCTCCATTGAAAGAACACGGCATTTTCCAATAAGATAATAACTATGAATACATGCGATTTAAAAAATATTTTTATGAAAAATGTACATATAATTCCTTTAAATGCTTTGATTTCTTTCGATTTTTTTATAGTTCTACGAAAATTTGTCGACTTTTGATTTAGTAATTTTTTAATGAACTCACCAGCAATTATTTGTTTCATTTTCATGATCTGCTATAACCTTAAAGATAATTCAATTTTTATTTGCTACTAAACCCTGAAATTGTATACTATGGAATAAGGAATACATTAAATTTCGCCTCTCAATTTTTTACCTTCATAGCTTTATAAATTCATTCATGTTTGGAGGAAAATTAAATGCAAGGAAAACGAAGGTTTTAAAATACCGAAAAAGTGGGTTTCTTTAATTCTTTAAAACGAGTGAATCGCTTTCGACAAGCAATCACTGATAATACTTTTGACTTAATGTATCAACAAAGCATGCATTCAATACAAATAACTCGATCGCTGCGCGGTGGTTTAGTACATGATAATATGTATAATATAATAATAAGTAGATTTTCTATGAAATTATAGCGTCGCGTCTACACGCGATAAGGAAAGGGTCATGCATCCTTTTCAGATTTACGTGTTTTACGAAACTTCTTGACGTACGCCTCGACGAGTTCTTTAATTTTGTGAGGGTTGATTTCCCCAGATTTATTGTGACAGATCTAAAAAAAATGTTACACCCGAATTTATAGAAAACACCACAATTTTAAATATTTCTGGAATCCAAAAAAATACTTACCTTTGGCACAGCTCTTCTCAATATGTCTTTATACTCGTCTTTGGTTACATGCTTTTTACTATAATGTGGCTTTAAAGATAATTTTACTTCTTCTACAACCCTCTCTTGTCGGTTCAGTTTCTTCAAAAACTATAATACACAGTAAATACGACATATAGTTTTTAACTTTAATTTAATTGAGAAATACGAAAATTGCCGATAGTCGTTACCTTTTCTTTCATTTTTAAAGCTACGGCTGACCCTGGAACATCTTCAGTCAAGCGTGCTGAGATTTCCCCTTCTCCATTTTTGTCAGATTCAGTGCGTTTTACTCCTAGTATAATGATTACATAGTTAGAACGTTTCATCAAAAATTCAAAATAAGAATGGTAAATTAGCCACTTGTGACGAATAAGTACCTCTACTCTTCGGCTTGGATTTTTTTAAGTGACTTGAATTTTTCTTTTTGCCATGCTTGGGATGAGTAGACTTCATAGGAGGTCCAAATAAAGTGTCGAATATATGTCGTTTTTCATTGCCACCTCGCTCCGATTGATATTTTCCAAATGCAGGATTAGCTGAAGAGTTACCGGAGTTTGATTGATGGTGCAGTGAGTCAGATCCGGACTTTTTGTTTGGTGTACCACCCTCTTGGTGCATGCCATCCCCTGGTGGTTCAAATAGATCATCCCCATCACTACTATTTGGAGAAAACGGAGAGTCTCCGTCCCTTCCTTGTTCTCCTGATCCATTATTTCCTCGGTTATTATACAATCCCAAGGATTGACCGTGAGAATTCTGGTTCCTGGAGAAAAGTGCATTTCCATCTTGACTGTGTCTCTGTAAGCTTGACAAGACGTTGCTGCCCGCTTGCCCACCCACTGCGTTATGCTTTGCTAGAAGTGGAGCATACAAGGCACTGGCGACGCTTACTAATACGTTTGGATTGAGAAGATTAGGTGGATTTGTATTAGGTATGATTCGAGGGGGAGCAGGGATAACAATCGGTGGTGCAGTGGTCATTCCTCCTGAGCTACTGGAGAATCCTGAAGGAAATAAGCCAGGTATATTTCCTATCATTGGCTTACTAGGAAGACTGCCGGTTACTTTGCCAAGACCCAAATGGGCGGACTCAGGTGAAGATGTGGATAGTTTCTCAGACCCATTTTCAGTACTATTGCCAGGGCGTGGGGTTTCTGATGAACGAAATGGAGAGTTATCACTAACCTTTTGGGATAAAGAGGATTCGGATGTGTCCCCAGTTTTAGAGGGTGTGTAATTTTTTGGACTGAATGACTCAACAGCAGGGCTCGCAGTTTTTCCAACGTCACATGTCGAAGAAACAAAATATTCGCTAAATTTATACGGGCTTTTGGAAGCACTAGCGGCCCTTTCAGCTGGAGAAGCTGCGATCTTGGGATCAGGAAGTGTTGAAAATGCATTTTGAATACCCTCTGCAGCACAGTCATGACTAGATGACACAAAGTCGAGTCCTTCAGCACGCTGGGATGACACTGAATATGAGCTTTTACTGTCTAGTTTGTGATCTTGCCCTGTCTTATTTTCACTTGACTTCTTTGTCGAGTCATCATATTCCTCAAGCACTATAATATCTGGAGACCTCCTGAGATCTTGTCTAGGAGAAGCATCTAAATTAATGGTAATAGTACCTTTCCGAGGACTGGGTCTACGTGTTCCACCAGTTCGTTCACTGTCATCACTCTGCTCTGCAGTTTTGCTATTGCTTTTGTGTTTCTCACTAGAACTCTCATTTTTAGTCGAATTGGTAACTTTAGGTGTTTTTATCACCTCTTCTTTTGCCTTTTGAAAGCTCAAACTAACTACGATACTATCCCCATCAGCTACTATTGCTTTAACAGGTGATACAGACTTCTCCCTTCGTTTTCTTTTCTTCTTTTTCTCTTTCTCTACATCTGAAGACGGTTTGTCTTTATCTTTCTTTTTTCCTTCCTTCTTCTTGACTTCATCTACCAAAGTCTCCTCTGGTTTCGATTTTGAACTCTTTTTCGAAGATTGAGTATCTGCAGGTGAATCTGATTTATCTTTTATCTTATCACGTTTATTAGTCTCAGTTCCATTGCTTTTATTCCGTTTGTGCGGACGAGGACTTTTTGATAATCTTGCGGGACTACGACTAACAGACCTACCGTTACGGTGTTTTTTTGCTGGAGACGGTGAGTGCCGTCGTTTCGGTTTCTTCTTTGTTAGTGACCTATACGAATTAAATCAATAAATAAAAAGGATTAAAAAACCTATTAAAACTGTAATCACTGAACTTAAAACTGCCTACTAAATAGCAAAAATTACTAACCTCGATCTAGAATGTGAACCACCAGAGTGATTTGAAATTGAGCTTCGACTTCTAAAAGATCCCCCTCTATTGGGACGTTTAACTCCTCTAGATCTATTACTGTCCCACCTAGAGATAGAATCCCTTGAGCCACTTCGTGATCTAGATCGAAATCTACTATTCGATAATGAACGCTGTCGCCGAGATTTAGTTTTATCTATAACTCCTGACAGTCTCCCCGGCGATCTACCTTTTTTGTGACCATCTTCATGTCGAGAGGACCGGTCTCCAGCATATTTTTCCTCCGACTCGCGTTTTCCATTACTATAAAGTAATCAATATATTATTCTAACACCAATCAATTTTTAATTTACATTATAAAATCATTATCAAAGTGTTTACCGATAATTTCTCGATTTTGTCATTTTTGGCTTTCTCCACGAAACTTCTTTACTATCACTATTATCCGAAAAAGATTTTTTTTCAACTGAATCTGCATGGGATCTTTCAGAGTTCAACCTTGAGCTGACCCTAGAGTCCTTACTACGTTTTCTCTTCTTTGACTTCTTCTTTTTGGCCTTCTTCTTTTTCCTTCCTAATTGCTCAACTATTTCACCTTCCTCAAAGCCATTTAATGGAGAAATCGATTTTTTTCGTGGATTCAAAGTTTTATCCATGATCCTTCGATCTTGTCTTCCTTGCTTGGCCCTAATTTCATTTAAATTTGTCTTTCCTATACCAACAAATGTAACCTCAAAGTCAGCATCTTCATCAGAGACGCATTCTAAAACGATATGCCTATTTTCTTTGCCCTTTTCATCATCATCAATTATTATTGGCTCAATGGGTTCCACTTCCGGAGAACTTTCTTCATTAAAACATTTTTCCATTAACTCTGAAGAGGGCTTTATCGAAATCCTAAGTTCATCTCCTGCATTTTCTTCCGTTGGTACAGGGTCAGCGGGAGGATTATTATTTGGTACTGGGACGGAATCACTTAGGATCTCTTCAGATACAACAACAGACGCATCTTCAATAGGTTCTGCGACAGTTTTCCATCTCTTGCTTGAATCCTCTGTTTCTTGAGAACTTAGAACAGAGTTGGGAACAGCAGTATCGTCAGTTTCTTCTATGAAATCTGCCGACGGTTGACTTGAACTATCCGTAACTTCGGTTGTGCCTTCTAGATCTTGATCATCTGTATCTTTGGGGTTTTCTTCGTCATCAGAACCAAATATTTCCTGAACCAAGGAAATCTTAGGTCTATCGTCATCCAACTCATCAACAGTTGCGGATTGAGGTTCTCCAGAAGAATCTGATCTAGGAAATGCTTTCGAAACTTCTGAATTGTAGCACAAACCACTTCCACCGATTTTGTCTTGTTTCTTGACCACCCCTTTTTGACGCTTTATAAGAGAGCTAATAGACATGAGACGATGTCGTGAGGGGATTTGAAATTGTATTGCTGGTCTTCTGTACTCATCACTTGGCATTGGTATTGAATTTAAATCTATGTCCGACTCTTTTGGAAGTACGGCCGCATTTTTAGAGACCACTGACGTAGTTATTACTAATGACTCTTCTGAGTCAGTGGGCAATATGTGAGTCACATCTTTTTCAAACTGTAAACTGCAGGGTTCTTCTTCTTCGTCGCTGGAGTCTAAGGGCTGTGAGGGATCGTATTCTTCTTGAGCAGCAGGTTTATTGAGTTCATCATGAACTGTCATTGCTGTGTCTGATATTTTACTTATAGGTGATCCCTCTTCAGTTCTTTGACAAGTGAAATCCATACTCGATTTTCTTGACAATCTTTGAAATTAAATACAAAGTTAGGATTCGAAATCCTAAATCACTACTGATTAACTAATTTAAAAATGAATTTTCATTTTTTAAATTATTTAGTCGACAGCACATATTTTATTCTGTTACTTAAAAACACCCGAACATCATATCACGATGTTTGAAATGGGAAATGATGGTAATATTTTCTGACAGTCCATGTAACAATACAAAGTCATCAGTCCCAAAGATGAAAAATGCCGAATAGACAGACAAGTTACTTCTTTAGCTCAACCTCTAACAGTAAACTATGATGTTCATTTACATTGTAGCTAGTAAAAGTACCCACCTGAGTAACACCTTGCCCTACACCAATAAACTGAATAAACGACTATGCCTCAGCCCTAGGCAGCTACACTCCCTCTGGTGCATTTGTCCCAAGTACTGACTTTGCTTGGTATTTGAGAATTTTGAGATAATTAAAATTGGATTTTTGGCTATAGCCGAAACCCTTCAATCTTACTAAAATGCTGATTTTTGATTTCCCATTCAAATACTAAATACAACAAATCTTGCATTGATAGAAAATACTTATCTTTGCATTAAATTTAGAGAATTTTATATTTCATTGCGAATACCATCGGCGTAAGTCTTCTGCCTAAACTATTCGGTGGTTAAACAAAGTATCTTCACGGAAGAGATACTTGCACTTGCAGATAGTCGAATTGCGAGATGAAGAAAGATAAACTTACAGCGTAAGTTTGACTTTGGCTAAATTCCGTAAATGTTTAGATAAGTATCAATGATAACTCTTCCACTCTTCGTGAAATGACGATAGAAAGTCTTCAGTGCTTCAATGGCTAGCGCTAGCAACAGAGGACAATTTCCTATTCAATAAAAGAGTATTGCTTTAAGAAATCTGGTTTGGCGAAATGACAATTCCACTAATATGTAGGCTTACGTCAAAATATGAAAAGTGGTATTTCCGGACTTCTTGTACATACAAATCTTCGGATGTCTCCGATTCTGTACTTGGGTTGATAGCTAGTAAGGTGAACAAAGCGTGTGTCGTCAGAGTCAGAGAACGTCAAAATTATAGCTTGACCAATCTAAACATTGATAATACAATTATACAATATTTAATATCCTCTTTTTTCATCATAACATAATAATTTTTTGTTGCAACTTCTTCAAATGCATTCTGCATGCATACATAAAATAACTTTTGCAATTTATATATTATTCTGTAAAATTCCATTCACCATGCAACAAGACATCTTTTAAACTAAACATAAGCCTAAATTTAATCGTTATGTTTTAAAGCGATTCTGAACTCACTAATTATTTCGTCCTGCTCGATCCTTTTGTATTTTATTTTCGTCCTGAAAGAAAAGAAACACATTAACTGAGTCAGCTTACGATAATGTGTATGAATGATGTTCTCAACAATGAATGTCAAATGTGAAATGTAATATGTAGCGTATGATGCGTAACCAATGCACAATAGAAGATCTTCTCGTACTTGCTTGTGCCTTGTGCCTTGACTTGAAAACAGATTGAAAACAACTTGAAAGCAGATTATAAAATTAGAAATGTTGACTTATTTGATGACTTAAATAATTAAATGCCACCGCACCACAAA
>JAQFYJ010000382.1:0-13923 GCA_034694685.1 Isotoma anglicana | reverse complement strand
TACTCGGAATTGAATGAATTCCTTCAATCCAACTTTCATTCAATACAATATTTTGGTGAATGGAATGGAATGGAATTCAATTGAATGGAAAAAGACTCATTCAGACTCGAATGACGCCGAGCACTAGGCCTCGGCAGTATTGAATATATCCGAGACGTTTTATATGGACTTAAACACAAACAAGAGATAAAGAAACACAATAGACATCATATCGGTGAGAATCATAAAACTTCTTTTGTACTTTTCATTCATCATCTTAGCTTCTTTAGCTTGTGTGTAAAGACAATATAATGAAGTATTATGGTATGATGTATGTTAGAATGATTATTGGATTTTGTCATATATAGTTTAAATGGATAGAAATCTCTTCTCTCTAAAATTAATGTCTTCAAGTATATTTCGGTTTCCTAAAACGATTCATACATTTCTGTTTTACAGTACTTCTATACGATTACATAAATGTTGGAAGTAAACTTTTGACCTTGGTACAGATTGGCCTATAGAGTAGTGCAACGTTTTTATTTCTACATTTGACAAGCCTTAAAGCTGGGCTATATCTTACCCTGGGTCGTAATAATCTTAGGGTGTAGGGTCCTGGGGCGCAAGAGTCTTAGAGCGGGGTGCTTAGAAAGAAAGAAATTTTATTGGGGCCCTGGGACTCGAGAATCTAAGGGCGCGGGGCCTTAGGGCTGGTAAATCGTGGGCCTGGGGCCCTGGGCGAGAGAATCTGCGCTTAAGGCACCAGAATCTTGGGCGCGGGGCCCGAAAATCTGCTACATACAGACGGCTCAAATGTGATGTGCCTTCCTCTTGTCTACTGTTTGACACCAAACCGTACTATTGTCACATACAAGAAAATGTTACAAAAACTTGTGGATTTAAAACCAGGCTTAACCCCCACTTCAGTCATGAGCGATTTTGAACAAGAAACTTTGAACACAAGAAACCAACGGCCAAGTTTCCAAGATGAATTTTTTTTCAGTTTTTTAATTTTTTCGAATCGAAAAGTTTGAATGGAAAAGAAAAAAAATTTTTGATTTAAGTGAACAGGGACGGAATCTATAGCGAACTTTCATAAAAGTAAACTGGCCTATATTAGAATAGACAGTTACATGAAAAAGTATTTCACATTTTACATCACATTAACAACACTTTTTTAAAACTGTAATCCCTTACCAATTACAACATCAGAATCACAAAAATAGCACAAATAATTCAACTCTCATACGTACGAATAAAAGGCGATACTGAATTTTGAAAATTTTATAATAAACTCAAAATTCTCAAGAAACTTGAAGAGCAACTGAAAAACTGTGTTGTTTCTGTGTAAAACTCACGTCAAATAAGTTTTGCGAAGTTTCCCTGTCTTTTAATTTTTGGGGCTTTCACAAATCAAGAGAACGTTTTTACAAATTATTTTGCATGTGAAATGACTTTTGTTGATGTCCTGAAGTATTAACAGGTAAAAGTTTGAATGAAAGAGTGGGTGAAGTTTATATGTGCGTTTACCGTGATTTTTAAAATGGTTTTCCGTAATTTTTAAAATATTAAAATCCAACACGTTATTTGTGAACCACCTCCGTTGTTTTTAAATGGAGAAGAAAGTAAACTGCAGTGTGTGGTTCGGTGTGGGTTATGTAGGTAGGGAAAGAGAGCACCTGTGTGAAAAGACGGAAAAAAGAAGCTGCTTGCGAACGTAGAACCCAATTCATGCAGAAGAGTTGAGTGAGTGGTTGAATGTGATGGTATTGTGTAGAAAGAGTAGTGTGTGAGTGAACGAATGGCACACACTCTGGGCCCAATTTTATATTATGGATCGTCAGATAGTTTATGTGAACGGTAGTGTATTCTGTCTGTCCGGCCGTCTGTCTGTCCGTCTGTCAGTCCGTCAAGTCGATAACTTTCTAACGGTTTAAGCTATTGACTTGAAACTTGATATATAAGTTTTAGGGGACATATGCTCAGCTAAGTACAAAAATGGGGTCAATCGGACCAATCCCAAAGGGGGTTTACCTGAAAAGCACCCCCCTGAAAATGGCAAAGTCCAAATGTTGAAGGTAGGGAAAAAATTGTTTTCTCAAATTACTTCTCAAGTTGCTCCAAATAGTTTAAAGATGCAAAAAAGGTCGAAAAAGGCCAAAAAGGCTAAAAATGTCAAAAAAGGTCAAAAAAGTTCAAAAAAGTTCAAAAAAGGTAAAAAGAGTCACAAAGTTCAAGAAATTTAAATTAAGTTTCAAAGCTTGAAAATAAGTTTTTAAGTTTTAAATTTACGCTTCTGACGATACTTGGTTATAGTTTTAGTTGTAAAGCTTATTCTTATATCTAATTGTTGAGTTAGTGGATGCATATCGCTCGGCATTCATAAAATCACCTGGTGCCAGCGGCGATACAAGATTCCGCAAGGTGGCAGCGGGGGTGTCGGTCTATTTGTCGTTCATTCTGTACTGTTTTGTGGATTTTTTTGAAATGGATTTATTTCAGAGTTTAAAATTTTATAGGCATGGTGGTGTAATAAATAAAAGAACGTTAAAAATTTCCAATGTATTATTACAATAGATAGATTTTCAATTGAATAGTCCATTGAATTTAAAGTACTTATTATTTGTAAAAATATTGTTCAGTTGAATCAATATGTCTCTTGTTAGATTTACACTTTTAATTCAGTTACATTTGCCTTTTTTCAGTTCCCCCTCCAGTATCAACCTAAACAGAATCGTCCTGTAAGACTTCCGTAATAGTACACGCATAGAAGGAACCAAACGATGCTTATTTGTCCCCCTTGAACCTCATTTATCGACTGTACGCCCTTTCGGTTGCTAATCCCCTATAAATAAGGGAACTGCTCTATCTGCTCACATCCAGGTCGAGACTTTTACCTCTCGACCAAGCTGGCAGGGCAGTCAAAAGAAGATAGAGTAGAAGCAAAAAAGGGTCGAAGAAAAAATGCGTCGAAGAAAAAAAGGGCCGAAGAAGGAAAGGGTCGAAGGCCCAAAACTTCGAATTTTTTTTATAAATAAACTTGAATTTCATGAGTTGAGCTTAAAAGAATGAAACATGCTAAACACTTCGTGTTATTCCAAATAAACTCCTAGTTGTAACACAACAACGTCCTTTATACTTGTCAACATCTTTTACAGTACTGTTCTAAGTGGACATGAATGGCAGAGAATTTAGGTCATTGGGGAAGGGTTCTAAGTAGTATAACTTTCAGCGGATACATTGCATATAAAGTCGTCACAAATGGTGCCGAAACTCGGTCGTTATTAAAAATAACGCAAAGTCGTCACAAATAGTGCCGAAACTCTGTCGTTATTTCAAATAACGAAAAATCAAATTTTCAATAGTGCTAATACACAAATTTTAAAAGTGAAACTTAGCCTAACAATGGATCCAACTTCACAACAACCACCCATCTCGGCCAGGTTAGCTCAACCAGCAGAACCTGTGAACCGGAACACCCTTCTCGGCCAGGTTGGCTCAACCAGCAGATCCTGTGACCCAGAACACCCCAACCCATGAGGAATTCCAACAGGGAAACTCCTTGCAGGGGGCGTAAACACAGCGTTTACCCCCCACAATACAAAACAAACAAAACACAACTGAGGTGTCGTCACCAAAACCGATATCCTCATCAACCAAACCAACCAACACAACAAACAAAACACAACTGAGGTGTCGTCATCAAAATCGACATTCTCAGCAACTAAACCAAACAACAAAGGTTGCTACGGCTGCCAAACCAACCAAACAACAAAGGTGGCTACGGCTGCCGGCAAGTACCCGAAGTTCCTGTGGAATCCAGCCAAGATCTTCCTCAGTTTCCTCCAACTACAAATACACCCGTGTCTCTGTCATCAAGAAAACTACGACCGAGGACACGATAAAAAAACCAAGAAATAAACCCTTGCCATCCTGAAGTTCACATATTCCAAGTTCTATACTTCAACCCTGGCAACGGTTCAAGAAGGGGGGTATAAACTTCAGAGGATTGCCCACCACCCTTGACCTAGATTCTTCCAGGAGGCGACAAATCAATTAACTTATCTCCATCTCCTCTGGAGATGGAGATAACAAATCCTCACCTGAGAGAAAGGCGCTTCTCCTTCTCTCTTTCCTCAACCCAACTCTAAACTGACAGTCATCAGTGTGTTCCTGATCTTTAACTACGAACTACCGCTTCTTAAATAAATTTAGACTTAAGTTAATTCTTTCTGTAATTTATGAAATATATTATACTTATTAAAACAATATTTCTCAAACAATCCCGAATTCAGGGCATGACTTCTTTCTGGCCATCAAAGTGCATATAAAGTCGTCACAGTAGATTGATAGCATCACGATGATAGCACGTCCTTTTGATAGCAATACGTTAAAATTATATGATAGCAAGCGAAAACATAGCATAATACTATTTAATAGTGGTTCCTCATGATGAAAATTTATTTCATAGTCGTCCTCGTAATAGCAAAAACAATATTATTGGACTATTTTGTATTGTAGAATGAAACAAGTTATGGATGGACAAATTGAGATTACAAAGATATTAGAACTCATTTATGGGAATGCTATGTCTGTCTGTGGATACGTTGATAACTCTCGAATAGATTGACTTATAGGAATGAAACTTGGTACATATACTCTAAACCTCTTTAGCTTAATGAGTTCGTAGATTGGCCCTGTAGCACCGCTCCCAAGGTCATAATAAAAAGGTCAAATTCTCGACCCAATGTTAAAGATAGGGAAAGCAGTTGTTTTCTAAAATTGTTTCTCCTCCACCACCGCTTTCTTTAGATGTCCTATAGGGACCCCAGAAAACCTAGATGGGCGCTGTTAAGACCACTCCCAAGAGGGGCCATCTTAAAGCGCACCCACCAAAAGTTTTAAACATAGGCAAACGTGTTTACTATGGATGGAGTATTTAATTTGTGTTTGTTGTATTTATATTTCGTCTTGTTTGAAATTTGACATTACACCGCTTTGTTGCTATGAAATAGCTTTCTGCAAATAAAATATTCCACTATTAAATAAACCACTTTAAATTTTGCTATGAAAAGGGCGTTGCTACATTTTTGTTTGCAATCAAATGACCGCTATGAAAAGGGCGGCGATGTTTTTAATGCTATCAACATACCGGCGCCACTAGGGAAGCACATCATTACTCTATGATCCAGCATCCGTAATTGTCCTGCGAGTTTAATTCAATACAGTAGGCATTTTTTTTTCAAAAAATTGTCTGCCTACCTGGGATATTTGGGAGTATAAATATTTTCACTATATTTGAACGGTTGAATCAAACAACTTCATGATGTCATTATGTCTGCATAACCATACATTCACAGATTGAGTAAAAAACAACCGCTGAACGATTTATGGAAATCATGACTGATTGTTAAGTAGCGAAAGCAACTTTATAAAAAGAATCTGTCCGTCTGTCTATCTGTCAAGTCCGTCTCCAATTTATCTCGAGAACGAATTCAAGTATTGAAATTCACGGTTTTTTGCATAGGGCAGATAATTGGTGTATTTCAAGTAGGGTTGTACCTATGTCATGTAACGGATTTATGTGGCGGACATGTCATATATGTCATTTTATATTTAATTTGGGCAAATATGACAAGTATTATAAATGTCTGACATTTATAAAAATTTGAGAAACCTTTAACCTACACATTTGATATACTTTAATAAATGAATGTGTTGATTTATTGTAGACAATTAGAGAACATGTCAGATAAATAGAATGACTGACGCTTTTTATTGCGAACTAATGATTTCACAGTTCTCAAATTGCTCAACTCGAAAACATCCAACACCTTCAATTAAAAGTATTGATCTTCGTTTAAACATTTAGCTTTACAATGGGTTACCACCTGAAAAGTCTTTATTTATTTGTGTGGTTGATTAGTGCAGTGAGTCTGAGCCACTCTCTGTCTCTCCAAGTGGAACAATCCAACACGCTCTTGGCTCTTACCTACAGGAATCTTGTACGCTACAGCCATTTAGGATAGACAAGATTTGATCTACATCCTCGGAGGATTGGATGCCAATGGTGCAGGAGCTGCAGGTGTGTTCAAATATTCCATTACAAAAAAAAGCGTAGAGAAGGTGGGCGATATGAGTAATATTTGGGGAAGCAGTGGAGTTTGGACTGGAAACAATGAAATTCACTACTTTGGTACTGATTTGGCTGTGGGGTTACCGACTCGTAATGGGGTTTGGAGGGTGGACCCTACCGACCTGGATAATCGAATCAGTGTGTATAACCTCACAGATATAATGTATTACAATGTAGCTGTCTGGGATGGTAAAGAATTCATCTACAGCTTTGGCGGATTAGACACTAATTTAGATGTGACGTACAAATATTCCATTAGAACGAACACCCTCACAGAATACAACAATTTACCAACTACTGGTTTAAATTTGGCAAGTGCCGTCTGGGATGATGAGCAAAATAAAGCATAAATTTTTGGCGGCTATTCTTCCACCGGAGCGACCCTGAATGACATTTTTGAATTTGATCCGGTGACAAACATTGCCACGAAATTAAATGTTTCGTTAACAAGTGAAGCATTCGGTTCATGCGCCGTGTGGACTGGAACTCGTGTATACATTCTTGGAGGATTTCCAGCGCCCTCTTCATCCCATTTTACACACCCTTAACGGAAACAGTGGAGCCTATTGCGTTGGATATCACATACAATTTATACTATCATACGTGTGTGTGGATTGAAAAGCACAACAGAAATTATATCTTCGGAGGCACTAGTTATGGTTCACATGGAGATGGAAATCGAATTTTGTATGTTGATTTGCCTTAAAAATAAACTTCAACGACTTTTCCTTTCGAAGACCTCACTTTGCGCAAAGATGAAGAGGACGTCTGTTTTTCATTACTTTCAAATGCTTTAATTTAAAAAATTTCTGTGTTTTAAGCCACTTCCTGCGAAATAAAAGTGCAATTCAATCCCACCCGATACTCAAAACCTTTTAGGGCAGGGCAATCTTCAACTGTGGCCTATTCTAGTACCATTTTTATATTTGAATGTATCTAATTCATTCGGAAACCTTTTCAATCCATGTAATGCAATAAATTATCACTAACTGTAATCTAAAATCAACAGCAAAAAAGAAAACCTGTTTCGTGCATTGCTTTTAAGTGGATTTATTGATTTATTTATTTTGGTGTTAAATTTGTTTTAAGTAGGCTCTACTCTAGTACCTGGCTATTACGGCCTCTTCATGAATCTCTTACAAAAATTCCATTTCCTTCGAAACAATTTACATCTCCAAACTTCCGAAATAAATTACTATTTGTAGTGTAAAAGCCTTATAGTTAGGTAAACGGTGGAACCATTTACATTTAGTTACTACTTACATAACCACAAACTCACATTTTAATCCTAAAATTACATCATGAAAGAATGTAGAGACTATTAATATAAAAACGGCCCGATCAATATAATTCAGTTCGAAAATGTGTGGAAACTTGGATTACAGTGATGCTGAGGTTGAGTATGAACCGTAGCATATCAATCAAACTGTCACTTTTTCAGATAAGAGGAAAAACCACTTTCATAATGGATAATTCTGTGAAGCTCAAATAACGATCTATTTCATGAATCAGAGTCATCGAAGTTATCAACTTGAAAAAAACAAAAAGTTTTAATTTAAAATATTCTTCTTCGGTTAAGCATTTGGTTTTATAATGGATTGCCACCTGAAAAGTGTCATTTTATTTGTGTGGTTAATGAGTGTTGTCAATGAGAGTCACTCTTTGTCCCTCCACGTGGAAGAATCGAACACACTGCTTCCAACTGGAATCGCCTTCGCAACAGCATTTTATGATGGACAAGATTCCATCTACACCGTCGGAGGATTGAATACAAATGTTATAGGAGCTGCGGGGGTTTTCAAATACTCCATCACAGATAACACCGTAGAGGAGATTGGCAATACGGGTCTTTTTTTATTTGGTAGTGGTGTCTGGACAGGACCAAATGAAATCCACTACTTTGGCCATGACTTTGACAAAGGCTATAGTGCAGTTTGGGAGATCCACCCCAACGACCTGGATAGTCAAGTCAGTGTGCACAACACCACAAATGAACTGCAGTACAATGCAGTTGTTTGGAATGGTGAAGAATATATCTACATCTTTAATTTACAATGAATGAAATTAACATCTTTGGAGGTAGCGGTTCACATGACAATACAATTTCGTATATTGACTTGCCACCAGAGGAAACTTCTCCTTCTGAAGGTCCTTATTCCCGATCATGAGTGTTGTTAAAGTTATTTCCATCTTTTGTGCAGCTTCCTTTGAGGCAAAACTGCCCCTGCAGTTTTATCCGATACTCAAAAAGGGTGAAGATAAGGCCATCGTCAACTGTGGATATTACAACTACAATTTGTAACCGTTTTCTGAATAATTTTTGAAAAATGCTAGGGACCTTTTAAATCAATATTGCAATAAATTATCAGTATGAAGATAATCAGTGTATAAAATGTAGTCACTTTACATTAAAAGGATAATAAAGTGAAAAAATGTGTCTTTCTGCACAATTTGTATTTGTTTTAAATTAATTTATTGATTTATTTCAGTGTTAGCTATTCATCTGAAAAGCTGGGTTACAGAAAGTACATTTGAACTATAATTCTTGTTTTAACATGCAGTTAAGTTTTCGCCCATTGCTTTATATTTTTTGTCTTGCAAGCGTAATTAGGCCTAACCCATCTAAAATTTTGAATTTTCCGCTTCAATTTCTGTTTCAGTTAAAAAATTTTTCGTACGACTCGTACCGATTCCTTCTTTGCTTAAACAGCCCACAAAACATTAGGGGAATGAAAAAAAAGGTTCAAATGATTGACAAAAAAAGCAAACACACCCTTGAAACAAACTATTCATAACTTTTAATGTTTAGGTTTTTGATGCACTCAATAAAGATAATTGACATTGACAGTAATAAACTTTTAGCTCAATGAGTAATATATCAAAGACTCTGTCTCTGATAAAGACTCGCTGATCAGGACTTTTTATTCAAACATTCTTTAGTTTAAATATCATTTGCCAAAATTATGCTTATAACATAATACAGATCTACAAACATTGACATGCTTCCATTGCATTTATAAAAGGGTGACATCCATAACTATTTAAGTCAAAATTGAGAAAGCTTTAGTTACTCACTCTACATACGATTGCAAGCAGTGTTCGAAAAAATAGCAAAAAGCATAGATATTTTGTACTGTTTGCTGTTTTTTATTTTTTCTGCTTTATTTGCTTGCTTGCTTTATTTGCTTTCCTTTAAATTCCCGTCAATGATTTTTGCATTCCTGCCAATGTTTTACTTACTATTTAAGCGAACAAAGCACTGTAGAGAATATTAATTAGCCAAAACAGCAATTTAAGCGAAAAATTCAAATTTTTGGATAAGAGCTAAAAGCGCATTTGAGCTAATTAAACAAGCAAGCCAACAATTCAACATTAAGCAATGGTCGAACACTGATCAGAAGGTAACTTTAAGAAAATACCAAGCTCAAAATTCTAGATTTTGTTAATAATTTATATATATTTTTCTTATTTGAAACATTCCAAAAGTTTTATTAATTAGTTATTATATTTTCACACTATACATATCATTAATAACCTCGTCACACCCCTTTTTACTTCATATACTATTTATAATAAAATCCTTCATCCTCTTAGTTTAGCTATAATAAAAATTATTAATTCGTTATTCAACAATCAGTTCTGATACTTTTCTAACAGGGACATGTTTACTTTGCTCTTCAATTTCTCATTGTTCAGCTAATTTGACATTTAATTTCAATGATCTTTAAAATATTACTGATTGTGAGTTCTGCCATGGCGTTATCAGTAACCTAGACCCACTTATGTAAAAAATTGCACTTTGAATACTCTAATCAGTTTTTGTGTCGTCATACATTTATTTTTAAACATAAATATTTCTCCTTTCAATAATAGTATACATATTAAAGTCCTTTCTGATTGCATTCATATCATTGTATCTTGAACAGTATTTCCTTGTATTGAACCCCATAATGAGTTAATTTTTCAACCTCCACAAAACGCTGGCCAGGCTGGGGTAGTATTCCGATGAAGGGGAGTTATTCCAGGGGGACTTAATTGAAACTCCCAGTGAAACTTTGAGAAAATGCACAATTTTGTTCAACAATTGTGAAACAACAAAGCGTTTTTGCTTTTTCACCATACAAAACCTTCAAAATAGTATCGGATTCATATTATTTTTGGTAGTTAATAACTAAACACGTCTTTTATAACCGGCACATCAGTTTTTTGTAGCCTTTTTTTATTAATTTATACTCCGTGTCGTATTTATGGTTTTTTTCTATGGGGTTCTATTCCGCGGGGGGGGGGGGGTTCTATACCGGGAAATACGGTATATTTTAATGCAACAGATTTCTCTTTGCATGCTTTTTAAATAAACTTAGCCACAAATAAATTGTTAAACAACTGTTAATTTCAATTATCTCAAATGTCACTGAGATGTGTGACAAATTTTGTTTAATCTGGATGGACTTAAATTAAAAATTGCACTTTGAATACTGCAATAAATTTACTAATAAATTTGCCCACAAATAAATTTTCAAAAAACTTTCGTCAATCTCATTTTATATAACATAAATTATGATATCATAATGTATTTCAACATTTTGTGAAAGAGACTTGACCTGAAAAGGTGTAAAAATAATCAGAAAATGCATTGGTGTTTCAATGTGAGTTACATATTTGTTTAATAAGAATCATAACATATCAACTTATGTGTCAGTTTTTGAGATAAATGAAAAGCTCAGTTTGATAACGAACAGTGTGAAGCTCAAGTAAAAATCTGATTTCCACCTCATCAATGAGAACCATACAAGTTTTCCATTTGACAATATCAAACAGTTTCCATTAACGAAATTCATCAGTGAGTTTCTTCATGCACACATTTTCATTTGCAATGGATTTCCATTTCAAAAATATGTTTCATTACTACTAGTAGGTTCACAGAAAAATACTTGGCCCAAAATACACCTTTTATTTCAAGAGTTTATTTATTTAAAAACAATAATATATCAAAAGATAGGTCCGAAGATATTTCACGTCGATTTCAGGGCCGTAGCCAGAAAAAATTTCGGGGATGGTTTTTCCGATCGTGCTAATATAATTTAGCTCCTCCCACGCCCCGGGCTTCCCTATCCCCTTAATGTTAATTTCTGCATTTCGGGAGGGGTTTTCACCCTAAAACCCCTAATGCAGCTACGGCCCTGGTCGATTTCAATATTAGGTCGACAAAATAATCGATGTTATAAACTTAAAAATAACATTTTAAGATAGATTTAAATGTTATGAAACAGCTGTCATTCTACTTTTAACAAATCATCTATTCTAATATTTGCGGAGAAGGATTTCTTCTCTGTCCTGTTGAGAGTGACACGAAAGCGGCGTATACCCACTTCCCGGTTCATTTCCCTTCCACACTCACACACACACAGAAGGAGTCAGTGGAAAGGGGAAACTCATACGCCACTCAACTACTGACTGACTTCTTACTACTAATACTACTGACTGTGCTCTTGCTTTCTACTCAATTATTTTTCTTCTCCATTCCCAGCGCAAAATGTCAAATTATTTGTCTTTTTCGGTTTTTATCAACGCGCGCGCGCGGGTCGCTGGAACCCTGTAACCTGCCATTAATCGCTAGACCCGTGACGTCTCCACTCACGGGGCCTTAGTCTAGTTTGATATAATCATTATAACATAAATATGTCAATGACACATTTTAATAACTCGTGAGAGATAAATTGCACGATGCATTGTTAAATAAACCATACCAATCCAAGGTGTAACCAAGCAGCGAAAGCCATACTTTTAAACGTTTAATAATGTATCTCAATAGAACATTTTAAAACAATAGAACATTTTAAAACGGCATTTTAAAACATTTTATTTATATGTTCTAACGAAAACCAATTGAAAAACGAAAAACTTGAGATTTGACCTTTTGTGACCTTATATGTCATTGTCGCCTCTAGTGTCCTATCACTTATCACGCTTCAATCACCTATTTAATTGCTATCGAAACATAAAACTTGAAATTTGACCTTTTTTACCTCTGACCTCATTATTGTGACCTTCCTGACCTTGATGCACAAAAACAGTTATAAATGTTGGATTTAGGACGTTTTGTTGATATGAAATCATGTGTACAACAGACCTGGGCAGGTTGTACTATAGCACAGAACAGTACAGCACAGTTATACCACAAAAAACCTTCAGCACAAAACAGCAAAGGACAATGATTATAAACAATTTTTTAGCACAGCACAGCACAGTACAATAAACCTTTAAAAATTTCCGCACAGCACAGCACAGCACCATTGTACTCGAAAATTTAACACAGAACAACACAGCACAATTGTATTAAAAAATGTAAGCACAGCATATTAGAGCGAATTTTTCTAACGAGAGTAAGAATAGAACGTTAAAAAATAGCGCAGCCGGGAGTCTTAATTGACGTATAGTGAATCCATTTGTGGAACTTTGAAAATGCAAAATTTAAATAATTACGACGACGCAATGCAAAAGGTAACATAATTGGCTAAAACTTTAATTTAGCTCATTAAAGAACTGCATGTTTAGTACTTTTAAAAGACTAAATTTCAACGCTAGCTATACAACTATCGTTGTATTGAATTTTTCATTAATAATTATAGTATATTATTATTAATGACAGTAAGTAAGCTCATTCCAGAAAAGTCTATCTAAACATCGAAAAACACACAAAACACATACTGGAGTTCAGTCGTATAAAAGAACAGTTCAGTCAGAAGAGCACAGCTGTACTTCGAAAGAAAAAAACACAGTTCAGCACAGCATAGTTGAGCTTTAAAACAAAAAGCACAGCACAGCTGTGTTTCAAAATAAAAAAGCAGTGCAGCATAGCACAGCGATAGTCGTAAATTGCTGTGCGGCACCGTGCGATACAGAAAAGCACTGTGCTGTGCCCAGGTCTGGTGTACAACATGATTTATGTGATTCTTGCGCTCCGGGGCGCACATAAGCGTTTTGTTGTAGGGCTCTACATTTCAATATTATAGGTGCTTGAAAATACTGAATCTAATGCAGAAACCAAAAAAGTAAATATTTGAATTCGTGCCTGAGATAAATGGACGACAGACACAAGGACGGACAGACAGGCCATTTTCATAAAGCAGGTTTCGCTACATAATTATCTAAAAATTGCAAATGTATGGTTTATTGAATATAATTCGGTGTTTTTTTCGTGTTTGTTACATGAGAACGAGAAGCTGAGCATATCAATCAATGTGTCGATTTCAGAGATTAAGAAAAACCCCATTTCGTAACTCATGAATTTTTAAAGCTCATAAAACAGTTTGTTTTCCACCTCATGAATCAGAGTCCCTAGATATCTCAACTTGAAAACATATTTGCAAACTCTTTGAATTCAAAATATTCATTTTCGCTAAAAGATTTCATTTTGCAATGGGTTTCCTCCTAAAAAATATGTGCATAATTGTGTGGTTAATGAGTGTAGTGAATCTTGGCCACTCTTTGTCTCTCCACGTGGAACAATCCACCACACTCCTACCGGACCCTATCTTACTCTCGACATCTGTTTATGATGGAGTTGACTCAATCTACATCCTCGGAGGAAGAGATACGAATGCTAACAAAGCGGCGGGTGTATTCAAATACTCCATTAGCACTGACACACTGGAAAAGATGGGCGATATGGTTGAAATAAGAGAGGGCAGTGGTGTCTGGACAGGACAAAATGAAATCTATTACTTTGGCCAAGACTGGGAAACATCTCAAAGTGGTGTTTGGAGGATTGACCCCACCGACCTGGATAACCGGGCCAGAGTCACAAA